>JBBPUL010000206.1:0-29613 GCA_038094675.1 Spongispora temasekensis
ATCTATTTATATCCCCACCAAAGCTAAGCGAAATTCCCACAGTGATTGGCAGTGCGCTGCGCGCACTGCCATTGGGGTTAGTATGGAAAGGGTTTTTGAGGTCACTGTATGTACATATCCCTCAGGAGACTCATGTTGGTAAATTACAGCCCAAGTTCTAGTTAATGATATATCTTGAAACTGCCTCTGAGTATGGTAGCAAGCAAAAATACCTCTTTCTCTGCCCTAACAATGCCCTCCATACATCAGCACATGTAGTTTTTGATAAGAACATTTTTCATCAATGCCCTAAGGCATCACCTCAAAAATCAATCAGTCATCCTAAGCAGCAATGCCCACATGATCCTTTAAAGATGTTAATTATAAGGATTTGTGACCTTAAGTGCAACACTTCTTGGGCAGGACTCTTCTGGCAACCTGCAATGCCATCTATTCTCACTGGTATGCCCCACTCCCCTTCTCCTTCTAAGGAAGTTGTTGAGCACATCACCTGGGAAGAAAGAGATACTTTAGTCACATTCTTGGCTTCAAAGGCCATTCTAGTGGGTTTGGGGACAGGTGGTCATAAAGATAAGGACACCAGCAGAGGATTCAAAGGAAGTGGGTCTGGCACTTAAGCCCAGAGGGAATGTGATATGGAGTCAAAATGATGGCAGATTATGATGATGGTAACTGCTTCATACAGCTTGAGTCTTTTGTTATGACAGGCACAGGTAGCATCAGTCATAGACTTGATGAGCAACCTAAAGCTGCAGGGTAAGGAATAAGGGTATGAGTCCTGAGTGTGATGCATAGTGATCTATTGCTACTCCTATGTCAGTATGTAGTGATGATGAGGAGTGAAGACTGAGTGTCCTTAAGTAAAGATGCTACAAGGCCAAGTGATTCAGAGGAAGAGTGACAGGGAGGAGCAAGAGGGTCAAAGATGTAATAGGAATAGGTTGCAATCCTGAGTAGGCTCAAGCAAGAGTTACATTGAGTGTCTATGTGCTATTTATATGTAAGAGTTCTTGTGCACAGACCAAGCTGTGATCAGGGCTGTACATCCTAATAAGGAAATGAAGATAAAGAAGAAGTGAGGCACTACCATAAAATGAGTTGAAAAGGCAGTGGTTCTAAAAATACATAAAACAAAGATATGAGGTGTAGATACACTAAATGTTGGATGAACTTGGCTTCAAACTTAGACCAATTCCCATCTGTGGTGATAACTGAGGGTCTTTCTTCATTGTAGAGAATCCTATGACAGAAAAATGCCGAAAGCACATATATCTTTACTATCACTTTATTTGTGATAATAGTAGAGCTGTTTTATATTAAAGGGACTAAAACCCTCACTGATATATTCATGAAGAAGCTTTCCTTTGACAAGTTCAAGAATTGTTCTTTACAACTCAGCCTCAAGTTCTATGACTAGTTCAACCTGCTGGTATACTCCTGTGTAGATGCACATCTTATGCTTACAATACTACCATATATTTGGCAAGGGGGGTGTTGAATAATAGTATACCATATCAGGTAATAGTTTACATGCCTGTAGATTACTTAAGGCTTTCCAGCAGTGCTAGATTAAATAGAAGTTTGAATACCTTTTGTACTTGAACCACTACATTCTATAAGCCCACAGATGAGTAAGGTATAAAGTTTTTTCAGCCCTTGAATAATCTGATCACTCAAAAGCAGTCAATACTAGATACATACAACTACATATATATGATACATGGCTTTAAAAAAGCTGCCTTCAATACTTGTTCCCAATATTACCTGAACTAAAGACATGATATGGAAGTTTCTTGATGAGATTGAGCAGAAGAAAAATTGTATCATGCTTCTAGGCAAGTAGGCAAAGAGCAAGGTAAGCTATTTCATAATCTATTTCATTTAGCAATATAATAGAAACACAAAAAACAGTAAAGTCACTATTTATCAAAGAACAGCAGCTGTTATTCTGCTAGACCATCTTTCCATCAATCTGGTTGCCACAGGTGAAATGATCAAGTAGAAATATAAAAAGTAAGTGTAGTGTTGTTATGGAATAAATTTTTTAATGTTCTGTAGCCTTTTATACAACTAAGTATTAGAAGCATGCAAAGCACCTGTGGACTACAGAAGAGGGGATTAATGTCAGAGTGTCAAGATGTCATATCATGTTGCTGTAAGTACATGTTTGCAATAGCTATAATAACAAGAATTATGTAGTAGGGACTACTAGTATATCACTATAACACCTACTGCCAGTTTCCATTTCTTATATCTACTTAGAATAGTGTATGAACTTGTTTGTTTAGGGTACAACACCTCAGCCTGTTCTACTGAACCATGCTGAGGTGAGACATATAGATTTTGCTTTCATTATTATTACTTATCTGCTTTATAGAATATCTACTTAGATTATAACCTTTAATAATAAAGCCATCAGATGGTGATAAAGAGGAGTCAGATGAGTATTTCAAGTGTTATGTCCTAGCAAGTGAGCCAGATAGTGGCATAACAAGAAGTTCAGTCAATATGAAGTATATAAACACTTAAAGTTCTAATATAAAATGTTACTTTAGATTTCCTAGACTCTTCAGGTTCTTGATCTTGGTAATACAATCTAACAATTGGAAAAATCTGGAGTCTTATAAGCTTGTCTAAGTTCTGTGGTGGAGGGGGGAATGTTGACAATGAGTGTTATGGTCAACAATTACCAAGGATGTACTACCTCAAGTTTCTCAAGTTTAATCTTGGTCAACTATAGCTCCTCTGAAGTGACCTAACAAAGGACACGACCATCGGTCTCTACTAACCACAATAAAAGAGATAATTAAAGATGGGGGACCACGACTTAGATCACAAAGACACAAGAGGTTGAAGCTGGGGTTCAGCTCGACTCTTGGCCTGTCTTATATATGTCTACTACTATTAAATACATGAGGTGTGACTAAGCTACATGTGTCTAACATGAGGTGGTCTAGACTACTGACATCATAGATAAGAGATAAGAGAGTCCAGACTTACTATGTCATCGATGATGTCATATCACATGATCAGTCTAGACCAGTGATGTCATATTACATAAGCCAGTGTGCCACACCATTAAGATGAGAAAACGAAGGTGAGTTTGAATAAGGTTACAACATCCTCTAGGTTAATAAGCACATCCAGACCCTCTATCTGTCAAAACAATAAGAGTTCATAATACCATGATCTAATTGCATTCAAGTTCAAGACTCATAAGTGATACTGATGCCTCAAGGTGTGTTATCTTTGATATTAGACAAGCAAGTGCATCTGGTATATTTTTTAGCACATTAAAAAAGAGATCCATCATTTTATCAATGTCACATGTGAGCTTAATAACCACTTAAGAGTTAAATATGCCTAACATTAAGAAAGATAGCTGATCTAGCACATTACAGACTGTCTTGATCTTGTTGTCATATAGACCCAACTCCTCATATTTGGATCAAGAGATGATATAGCATTCTGTTGAAGACATAACCACCTCAAATGATATACAAAGCACTGCAGCCACAGAGGGAGTTCATGCATGTCAAACACAAGATAATCATAAGATGAAGACAAGGATAAATTAGTGATAAATGGTTCTAATTCTTCTCAGTTATCTTCCTCAAATATGTTATGGTACATATCAAAAACATCTGAAATAGGTACATAGTCTGAAACACTATTTTTTGGTTTATCTAAATCTTTGTAAGAAGGAACAGAAACAGATGTACTAAAGGAAATATTGTCCAAGACTGCTGACACCCTCATATCAGCAGTTGGCATCAAAAATCTGCTTTGGCCTTATTTTTAGTGGCGATCTTTGTTATGATTGGTCTATGGCTCTCTTTTCTTTCTTAGCCATGGTGCCTTATGTTGTGCCCCCAGATGCCTCACCAGCCATCCTTGCTGGTTCATCCATGTCTCACCAGTCATCCTACTGGCATATACCCATCCCCATTCCTATTCCTCAGACCTATGGTCTTTGACACTGCATGTCACCTTTGCCTTGTTCTTGGACTCCTTCCTTTAGCACCACTTGCCCTATTCCCTCTATCTCACTCTATTGTTTCTAACACCTCATGTTGCTTATCCTTATCTCAAGTACTTCATCTGAGCTTCTCTTCTACTGCTTCCACAGTCCTTGTGCCACAGCACCTTCCCTTCTGATCTTTTCTGCTGTGCATTTGCTTCTTATTTCCAATCTGCAGTCTTCTTTTTACTCACTCATACTGCAGATTACTCATAGATGCTTACCTCTCTTTTCTCTTATATCTTCCTTTGTCTTTGAGGCTCTACTTAGGCCTGGTCCATGCACATCCCCTGCACATATATATAGAGGTGTAGCACAAGCAGTATATCCTTAGCTTGAGCCTACTTGAGATAGCAATCTATTGCATCTTTGACCCTTTCACTTCTTCTCACTCTCCTAAGAATCCTCTTGGCCTCACAGTGTCTTTGCTCAAGAATACTCCACCATCATTTTCAACATTGCTACATACTCACCTAGGCGGAGTAGTAACTGGTTACCTTGCATTGTGCTAGGAACCTTCACCTCATAGCTTTAGGTTGCACTTCAAGTCTATGGCTGATGCTACCCACACCTGTTATAACAAAAGGCTCAAGCTCTTCGAAACATGACTACCCCTGTTGTGGATTGCAGCCATTCCAGCTCCTCCATCACCTTTGAAGCAATGCCCTCATCCACCTCCACCACCCATTACAACCTTCTCTTTCTGAAGGTCCACTTTGCCTTCTAGCCCCAGTTCAGAAAGCCTCTCCATAGCACCCCCATCACCACCTAGCCCCAATCCCTCATCTCCACCCACCATGTCCTCAAAGCCTACTGAACTTCACCTTGCCCAGCCTAAGTCCTTCTCTAGAAGGTAACATGATGCCATGCCCTGGCTCCGATCCATACAAAGGTACCTTGCCATTAATGTTGATGTCTACTCCACTGATGAAAAGAAGATTGGCTTCACCTTGTCCTTCATGAAAGATGGAAATGCCCTCACCTGGGTGGATATGTTTACTGAGGAGAGCAGCAAGGTACAAACATAACCCTAGGGTCCTAGGACGAGTTTGTCAGAAAGTTCAAGGCTCACTTCGAGAGCCCCAACACTGCCACTAATACCCTAACCTGGCTTGCTACCTATCGTGTCAATGAGCAATGCAATGGAACCTTCCAACCTTCTCTCAGCCAATACATCTCTGAATTCTGCAACCAGGTCAGCCTCGCAGGGCTTACTGAGGCAGCTACCATCTGCCATTATTTCTTCATGGAGATTCCCCCCTCACTCTCCAAAAAGGTGTACCTTATGGATACCATTCCCTCAACCATTGACAATTGAATCAAGAATGCCTCTCACCTTGATGACTAGCACAAACATGCTAAGCTTGTTGACTGCCAGCATAAGTACACCTTGACCCCCACCTTTATCTCTTGCCCCACTCAGACTACCTGTGACAAGGACTCTAATGCCATGGATGTCAATGCCATTCATATCCCAAAACTATCCTCCGAAGAATGTAAGCATTGCTTCAAGCAAGGACTTTGTCTTCGCTATCAAAAACTGGATCATTTTTCTAACAAATGCCCCACCTTCAAAGATCTCCCTCCACATTCCAAAATTGACCAAAAGGTGGCGAAAGCCAAAGAGAAGATGCCCAACCTGATGGACAAAGAAGATGATGAGGAAGTTCATGTCAAGGCCATAGAAGTAAAGGATTTTTGAAAGGGAGGACACTGTTAACACAAGTACCTCTCCAACATTTCTTGTGCACCAGTACTAGTGATCCATCCTTCTAAGTCCCCACAAACCTTTCCCTTCTTCTTTGTCAAAAAGAAGGATGGTAAACTTCACCCATGCCAAGACTACAGGTACCTGAATGAATATACCATTCACAATGCCTACCCCCTACTCCTTGTCTGTGACCTTGTCGATAAGCTCAAAGAAGCAAAGGTCTTCACCAAGTTTGATGTTCGATGGGGGTACAACAATGTGTGTGTCAAAGATGGCCATCAATGGAAAGGTGCTTTCATCACCCACAAGGGCCTCTTCAAACCCATGGTCATGTTCTTTGGCATGAACAACTCTCCCTCCATATTTCAATGATTTATAAATGATTCATTCCAAGATATGATTGCCAAAGGATAGCTTGTCATCTATATGGATGACCTCCTTATCTTCTCCCCCAACAATAAATCCCACACAGAATGCACTTGCCACATCTTCCAATGAATGCTGGAGCTCAATCTTCACCTATGTCTTAACAAGTGCAAGTTCACAACTCCAGAGGTCGAATACCTTGGAATGATCATCAAACCAGGCAAACTAGCAATGGACCCCATCAAACTCAACAGCATTTCCTCCTGGCTGGTCCTAAAGAAATCAAGGACATGTGTTCCTTTCTCAGATTCACCAACTTCTACCAGTGCTTCATTCCCTCATACTCTGATGTCACACAACCCCTCATCAACCTGATGAAGAAAACCACAACCTGGCTCTGGACACTCCAATGCCAGGAATCCTTCAATAAGCTTAAAAAGCTCTTCCTCTTCTAGTGTTTTAAAGTCTGGTCCAGTCCGGTTTTTTGCTTTATTTTGCAAGCAACTGGACCGCAACCAGTTTTGGTAATTTTCTAAATAAGGCAACTGGCAACTGGACTGAAAAAGACCAGTTGCAACTGGTCTTTTACAAAACCGGTCCACACAGAGTCGGCAGCCGGTTTTAGAGCTAAGCTGTGGCTGTACGACATTTAGCCGAGACTCCTGGCTTCCATTTCCATCAAACATTATGTAAATCCATCCATAAATGGTCAAGATATGCTCATTTTCGAGTTGTATGTCATAAAATAGTAGATTAGGCTCTATAAATTCCAAATAAATTCCTACAAATCTGAATAAATTGTGGGAAGTCCCCCTCTATATGGTAATGCAACCGGTTGCCTCAAGGACCGGTTGCAACCAGTTGGAAACTGCAGTCTTTAATTTTTCAAAACCAGGCAACTGGCAACTGCAGTTCAGTTATGATCAGTTGTGGTTCAGTCCAGTTGCCAGTCTTTTAAAAAGTTGCAACTGGACTTTAAAACACTATCCTCTTCCACCCCATCCTTCATCTCCCTGACCTCTTATGACCCTTCACCATAGCTACTGACATGTCTCAAGATGCTACTGGAGCTATCCTTCTCCAAACTGACTCCAATAGGGACTGGCATCCCTGTTCATACCTCTCACAATCATTCTCCCCTGTAGAACAAAACTATGATATCTTTGACTGCAAACTCCTGGCCATCATCTGTGCACTTAAGTCCTGGCACCACTACCTTCATGGCTCCCAATTCCCAGTTCAGGTCTTCACTAACCACAAAAACTTAATATACTTTAGACAACCCCAAAATCTCAACCACTGACAAGTGTGATGGCTTCTCGACCTCATGGATTTTGATCTCAAAATGACCCATGTTCCTGGTTCCCTACTCTCTGGCCTCAACACACTCTCTCACTGTTAGTGTTTTAAAGTCCGGTCCATTGTCTGCCAATAAATTAACATATATATGTACATACATACCTTGATGAATAACATGAGATGTACCTCCTGAGCCTTTATAAAAGAGATGGGGGTGGGATGTTGCCCTTCCATACCACAAGTGTTTCCAGGGCAGGCAGACTAGCATGAGTCAATGTGCAGGCCAGACCTCCTGCAGCATGAGATTCAAACTATATAGATTCAATCAGAACACACACACTTAATAGTTACAAGATACTCACCACCTTGTCTATAATAGACGGCATGTCAGTGGCTGTCATCTCAGCTTGATATGGTGGTTGGGTCTTGAACAGATTAACTTGAGCTGCTTTCATGGCTTGATCCCACTTTTGGATGTGCTCCTCATGTCACTTGGTTTTGCCCTGTGCATCTCACTCCTGGTTGGTCTTTTCTTGTTCAAAATCCTCTGTATATCATAGCAGCTCAGTATGATAATGTGGGTATTTCATAGACTTACCTTGCATGGCTTGAAGCTTTGCTGATGGACAATAAAGATGGCCACTGGACACTGCAATGCCTGGTTGCATGCTACCTTGGGACATATCCTCAACATTTTTTTGCATAGTGATGAATGATTGTAAATAAAAGAGTGGTGAGAGATAAGTAATCAAAGAATGTGGAATAAAAAGGAGCAGACCAATGGGTGGGTGAATCAATAATCAGTTCTGCTTAAATATGTTAGTAGTAGCCAACAATGAATATGGACCATATATGGGTGACCATCTGATCTGGCCTGCATACCTTGGTCAGATGCACACTGGTTTGTTATGCCAAACAACACCACAGGGTCATTTGGCCTGGACAGGGACCTGATAGTAGTACTGTGTTTGTTGTGATTGGTTGCTGTGTCATAGTTTCACTTTTATCTTCGGTGCCAATCTTATCTTATCTTATCTCTCACAGCGCCTATCTTATCTGTAGGCCTAGACTGGATCACATGACCTATGACATATGGTCTGGGCCATGACATCACTGTGACATCATTACTGACTGATGTATAACATCATACTTACTAAGTGGCTTTAGAGTAGCCCTTCTGTACTTGGTCCATGCATATAGTCAGTAGTATATAAGGTAGCATACTTGTGGTAGTCACTCCCCAGACCTATATCACAAGTGTTTATGAGTCACAAGGGAGGCATCTCTTTCATACCCCCCTTTGCCCTCATCAACACAGCTGGACAGCCAACACCAGCTTGCAACCTCTGTGTACAAGGCAACACAATTGCTAGCTGCCCAACAGTGCTACCAGTGCTCCTCTTCTCTATTCCTTCCTTAACTTCAAATGTAGTCTCCACCCCTACTCGAATCTAGGTTAGGTTGCATCAGGCACTTGCTCAGTGGCTCATCAAGAACATGAACCAGCATTCCACAGAAGATTTTCTAAAGCTATCTATAGTCAGTTTGCAGTCATAATAAAATATTTTACATGGCTAATATACCACACAAAGACAAAGAATCAAACACAGCCATTCTACCACAGCAAATAGATAAACTACCCACAGAACCAGAGTGAAGTGATCTAGCAGGGCATGACCATTGGTCTCTACTAACCACAAAGGAGAATGAGAAAGAGAAGTATAGAGGACCATGACTTAGGTCACAAAGACACAAGAGGTCAAAGCTGGGACTCAGCTCGACTCTTGGTCACTTTATATATGTCTACTACTATTAAATACATGAGGCGTGACTAAGCTACATGTGTCTAACATGAGGTGGTATAGAATACTGACATTATAGATAAGAGATAAGGAGGTCCAGATCCATGACATCATTAATGATGTCATATTATGTAATATGGTGTATAACACCATTGAGATCATAAAAATGAGGAGAGTTTGAATATGGTTACAACACTACCCCATCTTTAGGTTGAGATTCCAGATCAACTGGAGTCATAAAATAATGAAAAGAATTCTTGAAGAGTGACTTCTTGGACTTTTCTAGGTGCAGCCTGATGTTTTCTGTGGAATTCCTTTATCACCAGAGGGGCATTGGCTAAATTGGCAGCTTGCAACCATATAGCATCACTGATGTCATATCCTTTCCATTTGATGAGATAAGAGAGTCTGTGTCAAGTGAATCAAGAATCAAGAATGCTTTCCATCTTAAATTCCTCTAAACCATCTTCAGAAATATGCACCACATTAGGTTTGCTAACAGACTGTCCTGGCAACTGATCTTTAAATGGTTTTACATGTGAAATATTGATGCTGGTGTGGATTTTTATTCTGGCTGTTGTAATCTTATTCAAACTTGCCTCATTTTTTGGATCTCAATGGTGTGGCACACCACATTATGTAATATGACATCACTAGTCTAGACTGATCACGTGATATGACATCATCAATGACATCGTGAGTCTGGACTCTCTTATCTCTTATCTATGATGTCAGTAGTCTAGACTGCCTCATGTTAGACACATGTAGCTTAGTCAAACCTCATGTAGTTAATAGTAGTGGACATATAAAAGACAGGCCAAGAGTTGAGCTGAGCCCCAGCTTCGACCTCTTGTGTCTTTGTAACCTAAGTCACGGTCCCCCATCCTTAGTCTTCTTTTCTTCTGGTTAGTAGAGGCCAACAGTCATGTCCTTTGTTTATGTCACTTCACTGGCCAGCAGTTTTAGTGTAACTGTATTTGAAAAGACTTTCGAAATCTCAAAGGGCCCGATCCACTTCTGTATGAACTTCACAGAAGCATAGGGTAATTGCAAATGATCTGGCAGTGCCCTGAGCTACTGCCATGCTGACAGTATTAACTGAAACTGATGGCAAGTTCACTGCCAAGGTGAGATAGCAAGTGGGAAGGCAGATCATTGGTGGTCTGGGTACAGACATCCCCAGCTGCAGCCTGGAGGATGCTGTGGTAAGAGCATGCATCAGCACTAACAAGCCTGGTGTACTAGAGTAGTGCAGTAAAGGCACTTACTGCTGGCAGTGCCAGTCTGTGATGCAACCTAACCTAGACTCGAGTAAGAGAGTAGAGCATGTGAGTAGTTGAGGAAAATGAAAGAGGGAGAGAGCACTGGTAGTAATGGGGTTCAGCTAGTAGAGGTGTTGCCTTGCACTCAGAGGTTGTAACCTGGTGTTGGTTATCCAGGTGTGTTGACCCTCTATACTCATTATAATAGGACTGGGGAGTGACTATCACAAGTACACTACTTTATATGCTGCTGGCTATCATGCACAGACCAAGTACTAGAGGAATACCCTAAAGCTACTTAGTAATGATGATAACATGATAATGTCATGCATCAGTCAGCAGTGATGTCATAGTGACATCATGATCCAGACCATATATCATAGGTCACATGATACCAGTCTAGGCCTGAGATAGGTGCTAAGTGATAAGATAAGATGAGATAAGATAGTTGCCAAAGATAAGATGAAAAGTAAAACTATGATGCAGCACTATCACAACAGTCTGAGAACCACTGAGGCTATAGCAGCCACTTAAACTGATGCTCAATGATGTGAGTCCAGCACCAGGCTGAGAAGCAAATTCAGCTTAAAGAGTTTGAGGTGAGTCTGCCATCTGGTTGATGCTAGCCCTCACCTCCTTGATATTATGTGCCATCTGAATTTCCTTGGCTGTCACTAGACAGATAAGGGCTACTTTGCCAAAAAATGACTTGTCAGTGTCCTGTGGGAAAGGAGCCTGAGTGAGCACATATAGGGAGAGATGAGTCAGCACCTATATTTGTTGAGACAGTCATGGAAGAGGATGAGCTTCACCATGTTGAGGAGGTGGAAGAGTGAGTTGAGGATAAGTCATGGCAGCAGTGGTAGAAGGCAATGCGGCTAGTGTTTGGGCTATCTGTCTTGACAGCATAGAGGGCATCAAAGATGATATGGCCACTGATGTAAGCAGCACATTTCAATGTGTTAGGATTACATAAATTCCCAATTTAGCAAGCATTAAGTTTGGGCAGGCCTCATGGAATGGGCAGCAGCATGTTAGTCTAAAAAGAAGAATAATTAAAGGCACCAAGCTAGTGTAAAAGTTAAGTTTGATGTGTGAATGTGAAATTAAGTGCATGTGCATAATGTGTACTATTAGTCTATTACTTAGGTTAATGCTAGGAAAGTGCATAAAGTGTAGTAAAGTACTTTGCCATGAGAAATTTATGGTAAATTCTTGTAAATTCTTGTAAATCTCTGTAAATTTCTCCCCCATCACTCCTGTGGGCCATCACCATCACTACCACATCACACATCTCCACACAAAGGTAAGTTTGTAGTATGGTCCAAAATACTCCACACTAAAACCTTCTTTTACAGTTTTATAGCACCTCAAAAGTCCTCTCCCTGCCACCCACACAGGACTCATATATACTTGCATGTAGGGCTTGTCTCACTCACTCAAGCACATACATTTCCTCCCTTTTTCTCTCTCCTTGAGATCTTTTGTGCAGGCTACCTACCAGTGACCACTACTGATCA
Source organism: Spongispora temasekensis (assembly GCA_038094675.1). Taxonomy (NCBI): domain Eukaryota; kingdom Fungi; phylum Basidiomycota; class Agaricomycetes; order Boletales; family Boletaceae; genus Spongispora; species Spongispora temasekensis. The sequence continues at coordinate 11,982 of JBBPUL010000206.1, forward strand.
TATTGATGCCACCAAGCCAAGGCCTGAGGCCCAAGCTACCACCTGACTTTACACACCCACAGGGCTCATCCTGATTCATCTTACTTGTGTAAGATCTTATAAGCAAGTGCATTGCTCTTTCTTTTTCTTTCTTTCTTTTTTTGGCAGTATATATGCTATATGACACTGCCCAGCCCTCATTCTGAGTTCACACTCACCAATGCTCACAGCACACACTGACAAGGCTGAATATAAGCAAGTAGGCTGACTTTTCTTGTCGTTTCCTTTCTCTTTCCATTTGTTTCCTTTCTTTACATGTTGTGCATGCATGATGCTCACCACACTTACAGGTAGCACCAGCACCATCATCACTGGTAGCACATGTTAGCCTTTTTGCTAAGCAAGTACATCTTTTTCCTTTCTGGCCACTGTAGATGAGGTTTGTAGATGAGGTTTCATGGCAACCCAAGTCCTGACTATCCACCCTCTGATGCCTCATCTTCACATCCCACTCTCCAGTTTCTAGTCCAGTAGACCACACATCAAACAGATCTTCTGGTCACCTGGCTCAAGGATCACCACACAGATTGTGCAGTTCTGTTCTCAGAGAACAAGGCAAGCTAGATCACTACCACAGAGCAACCATCGGGCAAGAATAAGACCACCATCCAGATGGTGATTGCACAATCAATCTTCAGCAAGGATTCCAACTGGAAAGGCCTTTGAAAAAACATCAGCAAAGAAGTTTGGGCTGTTAGTTGGAAACCATATCACATAGTGAGTCACTTCAAATCATTGTCACAAATATATTTTACTAATGACTTATCCAGTCTTCATAAACAGTCCATTGATAAATACAAAACCCTGCACTGAACTGGCCAAGGGTTCAGCCTAAGGATGACACTATTAATCTGTAGCAATCAGTATCCAGCACCTTTCCCTGGTATGATGATCTTTATCCCATCTGGTATGGGATCCTAAATATCATGGTAACACCCGTCAACTTAAAACCTGGCCTACCTCATGACATGCAATTTGTGCAAGATGTTAAGTGTGCAGCTGCCAGTACCTCCACTGCCAGTGATATGCCCCCTGCTAGATCCCCCAACCCTGACCTCCACCCCCCTCCCCCTCATGCTGATGTTGTGGCATGCAACATTGATCACCACCTTTGAGACTTGGATGTCCCCCCTCCTCCCCCACTGTGCATTCATTCCCCAGTGTGGGATGATGATTTTGACATGGATGGCAATGATTCCAATTTGCCAGTGAGATCTATATTGTGCAGTGCTGAAAAGTGCAAGGTAAGTACTAATTTTGACTGATCTTTATGATAATTTGTTTAGGCCATTAAAGATCTCACTGAGGATTCTGACCTTGACCTTGACCTTGACCTTGACACTGCCTATGACACTGCAACTGGAGTCACTGGAGGTGTTGTAACCTTATTCAAACTCGTCTTATTTTTCTGATCTCAATGGTGTGGCACACTGCATTATATAATATGACATCACTGGTCTAGACCGATCATGTGATATGACATCATCAATGATGTCACGAGTCTGGACTCTCTTATCTCTTATCTATGATGTCAGTAGTCTAGACCGCCTTATGTTAGACACATGTAGCTTAATAACACCTCATGTATTTAATAGTAGTAGACATATATAAGACAGGCCAAGAGTCGAGCTGAGCCCCAGCTTCAACCTCTTGTGTCTTGTGACCTAAGTCATGGTCCTCCACTCTAAAGTTCTTCTTCTTCTTGTGGTTAGTAGAGGCCAATGGTCATGTCTTGTTTAGGTCACTTCATTAGGTCGAAGCTGCCATATGTTCATCTCTATGTTCATGCCAGATACATACACGCAATACTTGTCCTCATTCCCCATTGTCAGAAAGCCAATCCACAGGCATGAAGTGGTCTATCATTCTATTGGGAATGTGGTTGCTCCATGATAGCTTGGAGACAACAACTCCAAAATCAAACTGTTTGAGCTGTGTTCATCTGACGCAATAGTTGGTTCGCTTTGATGAGGCTATGACTCCATTCGAGGAGACACGCTCATTTGCCAACAAATAAAGATCCATCCCTTAGCGCATAGTGGGTCAGTGCAGTGGTACTACCTGTGCAAAGTAGCAGAATCGTGAACTCTTCTGTAAGATTTGCAGCCTCAGAGAGCTAAATCTTCAGCCGTAGCTAGGCAGTTCCCCGGTTCCTCCCCCTCAACTCTCCAGTTCCAAGCTGGCATACAAGACTCGTCCTTGTGAGATAAAATCCTCATGGTGCCCTCTTCATGGTAGTGGCAAGCAAGTTGTTTTTTTTAGCATATGCATATGTGCACAATTGGCTACAAATTCCTCACCATTCGTAAAGTAGCCCCGAAACCTGAGTGGGACTGGACTGGAAACATGAGTTTTCAGTTAGAAGCTGCCAATGTCCCTTCCCATCTTCTTGAACTCTTTTTTAATGCTCATCATTCCATGCCACCCTTGTCCAACCCTTACACCACCACCACCACATTTTACATAACCGAAAATGTCAGGGTCGAATCTCAACCAGAAGATCAATGACCTCGCTAACCAATTGTCGAGCCTTCAGCTCGATGTCACCACCAAGGCCAAGCACACCATTGGAGATCCCGGTCTGTGGGATGGGAACAAGACCACATTCTGACTATGGTGGGCCAAAATGAAGCTTTACCTAAAAGTCAAAAGTCTCGACAAGTGAGAAGAGACCTATGCAGTGACCCACTTGATAGGAGATGCTGCATCCTTTGCAATAAAGACCCTAGAAGAGTTCGGTGAAAAGAATGTTGATGAATGGCCCTTGGTTGCTGATGTGGAAGCCAAGATTACAACCTACTTCATAATAGGCACTCTTCGCCATGAGGCCTACAAAAAACTTTTAAATCTAAAACAAACTGGCAATTTTACTATTTTCATGCAGGACTTTTCGGCATTGTACTCTGATGCCAAATGTAGTAAAGAAGAGGCAGTGCACCTACTGAAAAGAGCAGTGCAATATAAGATCCATATCGAACACGAGTTGCATGGAACTGCACTCGATGATGATGTTTTTGGCGGATTGGTTGAGGCATACACTGCCATCAATCAAAAATTTGATAGGATCACACTAGCAAGGCCTAGCATTGGCCCTGCCACTCCTCTTCTTCTGAGTGCTCATCCTTTCGGTGCTTGCCCACTTCCTCGACCCCCCGTGCTGGGTCAATGATTTACTCCAACTGGTGTACAACCTGGTCAAGGCACCCCAATGGAGATAGATCACCAAACCCCCTGCACTTTGTCAACTCTGGACAATTGGACTTGTTTTGGTTGTCAAAGAAAAGGACACATTTGGGCAATGTGTCCCACTAATCCTTCTCACCGCCCCCACAATCATGCCTTATATGAAGCAAGAGAGGCCATCTCCTCTCCCCCTCATCAGGCCCCAGGATACCCCACAACATCCTGGCACCCCCAACAGTTGCAAACTGCTCCTCCACCCCTGCCCCCACTGATGTGAACCTAAGTGAACCTCGAGCTGAGGACACCTTCCTTTGTTATGACAGGTACGGGTAGCGTCAGCCGTAGACTCGATGTGCAACCTAAAGCTGCGAGACGAAGACGAGGGGCGTAGGTCCTACATGCAATGTGCAGAGACTGGTCACTACTCCGCCTTGGCGAGTATGTAGCAACGTCGAGGGCGGGATCAGAGTATCCTCGAGCGAAGATGCTGCGAGGCCAAGTGGTTCGAAGGGAGAGCAGAGGGGAGCGAGAGGGTCAAAGACGCAATAGATTGCTATCTCGAGTAGGCTCAAGCTGGAGATACATGGCTTGTGCTACGCCCTATTTATATATAGAGAGTCCTGCGCACGGACCAAGCAGTGCGGTGGCTCGATAAGAGAGGGAACCAAACTAGGTAGCTGGAGATAAGGGGAAATGAGCCACACACAGCATGAAACGAGTCAGAAGGCTGTGTGTGATAGAACTACATGGAACAGCGTGGAACGCATGAGTCAAAGATAAGAGATAAGGAAACATACAGCCATGAATGCTGATTAAGGGAAAGGGCTGTACGCGTTTAAGTAATACAAGGTAAGAGAACGCGAGAAAGAGAGAAAAAGGGGCTGATCGTAACATCCTTGAGGGCTCAGCACCACCGTCAGCCTCTACATAACCACAATAGTTGAGGGGACAACTCGAAGGAATGAAGGGAGGGAATGGATCGTTCACGACTTAGGCACAATGCACAAGAGGTCAGAACTGGGGAGCCAGTTTGACTGTCTTGGCCTCTATTTATACTATGGTTGTGTGGTGCATGGACCATGTACTACTAGCCTACCCTAAGGTACATGAGGTATAGGCGAGGCCCTTATCTATGATGTAGGCAACATGAGGTTACCATGCTGCAGACATGCAGTGGTCTGGACTATGGTCTAGATGCCTTGTGTCATCCATGAGGCGATGACGTCTCTTGGCTGTGCAGAGTCCAGAATGATGACATCACCAGTGACATCATAACCTTAACCTTGTGTGCATACTCAATATGCACCTAAATCTCGTTCTCTATCCATTGGTGACCCTAGCTTAGGGTTAGGATGTTAGGTTCCTTTGTGTCATAGTTACAACACCCACAAGCGCCACAACCAGCAGCAACAGCCCACCATCAGGCTTGGATGACGGAAGAAGCTGAGGCATACTGGCAAGATAGACTTGCAGTAGAAGCATGTGCCAAGGTGGGTTTTTGATGCTGACTTCAGATATGAGGGTGTCTGAGGTCTTGGACAATGTTTCTTTTAACTCTGTTTCTACTTATGAAAATGCTTTAAGTACAAAAAATAGTGTTTCGGACTATGTACCTGTTTCAGAGTTGTTTGATACATATTATGATGAAACAGAATGGGAAGAATTAGTTCCTGTAATTAATTCTGTCGATCTGTCATCTTCTTTTAATTATGAAGTGTTTGACATGCAAGAACTCGCCAAAATGGCTCAGAATGAAAACTATGAGCCTGTCTCATTCTCTTCACATGAACTGTCATCCCGATATGGTAGCCCATCAGACAAATATTCCGCTGCGAAGTCTCAATTGAGCTCGGCCCCAGAAGAAAAACATTGGGTGCTTAATTTCGCACAACTACAAAAAAATAACGTAAATTATGAAATCCCTCAACATGTTCGAATGATGCCATATAAGACACGGCACCTATGCAAGAATGCTCTAGAAGTGGAGCTGAAACTATGAATAAATGACCAATTATCAGTCTGGGTATCTACTTTAGTCAACAGCGGCGCTACTCATTGTTTTGTCGACCAAGGTTTAATAACAGCCAATGCTATTGCTTGCAAAGAATTGGCTAGACCCATTGAAGTCAGGAACACTGATGGATCAGCAAACGTGGGAAGAGGAATTACCCACGTATTTCAAATTCATGTAGAAATGACAGATGGGAATCAGATCGTATACTTGTTTCCTCTAACTTTATATGTATCTAACTTAGCTACCAATGCAGTTTTCTTAGGATACAAGTTTCTTAAGCAGTATAATCCATCCATAGACTGGACGAATCATAAAACGACTTTTAACCAGTATGACACTGTGGGAATAAATGAAATATCTCTGGAAGAACAAAAAATGATAAAAATGGAAGTTCCTGTGGAATTTCATGACTTCCTAGACGTTTTCTCGGAACAAGAATCAATGTGCATGCCACTTAGAAAAACATGGGATCATGCAATTGACTTGCAACCAGACTTTGTTCCAAAGAAAGGCCATGTTATTCCAATGTCACAAACTGAGCTTGCGGAAATATGCAAATTCCTTGATGGAGAACTGGAATTAGACCATCTAAGTCACCCCAGATGGCACCGGTGTTCTTTATACCTAAAAAAGATGGAAAAAAGAGGTCGGTGATGGATTATCGATACCTTAACAAAGGAACGATCAAGAATGCTTATCCATTGCCGCACATCGATCAACTGGTTGATAGGTTACATGGTGCCGACATGTTTACCATGCTGGATCTTCATTGGGGTTATACAAATGTCCAGATGAAAGTAGAAGATGAATGGAAAGGTGCTTTCATCACTCCCTTCAGATTGTTCGAACCCCTTGTTATGTATTTTGGCTACAAAAATGCACCTGCCACATTCCAGGCAATGATGGATGATTTGTTTCATGATTGATATGATGATACTGGTGCTTACATCAATGATCTTATTGTTTTTACAACTGGTCTTTCTTGTGCTAAATATGCTCTTACAGGTTTTTTGGGATAATGACTTGTACTGCAAACCTTCAAAATGTTTCTTCTTTAGGGAAACAGTTGACTATCTGGGTATGGTCATATCTAAAGATGGGGTAGATATGCAAAATAATAAAACAAAAGCAATTGTGGAATGGCCCCAACCACAATCTGTAAAACAAGTTCAATCGTTCCTCGGACTCTGTAATTACTATCGGTGTTTCATAGAGAACTTTGCCCACACAGCAAAACCCTTGACGGAGTTGACCAAAAAAGATGTCCCATGGTCCTGGGGACCTGCACAAGAAAATGCCTACCTATTATTAAAAGAAAAATTCACCAAAGCACCACTACTCACATACCCCAATAGTGTAAAAGAATTAAGGGTAGAAACTGATGCATCGGATATTGCCACTAGAGCAGTACTCTCAGTTCATTGTGAAGACAGTCTCTGGAGACCTTGTGCATTTATCTCTCATTCATTTGATGCAGCAGAAAGGAACTATTCTATTTATGACAAGGAAATGGCTGCTATCATTTGCACACTCAAAGAATGGCATCATTATCTTATTGGGAGTTCACGATTTGAAATCTGGACAGATCAAAAGAACATAGAATATTGGAAAAAACCTCAAACTTTATCACCATGCCAAGCTCAATGGCACACCACCTTGCAAGAATTTAACTATGTTCTAATCTACAAACCCAGATCTACCAATGCTAGAGCAGATGCCTTATCTAGGAGACCGGATCATGGTGATGCAGTGCAGAACCTAAACGAGAATATCACGGTGTTACCACCACAGGTTATCATCAACAATGTACATCTAGAGTCACCCTTTCTGGAGAAGTTACAAAAAATGTCAAAAAATCTAAAAATACCTTCATCTGTGACATGCTGGTTTGATGAACAGCAGTCAGTATTTATTAATGATTCAAACTACATCTTTGTACCTCCAGAATTGAGGATAGAACTTTTCACTCTGTGCCACGATTCACTAATTGCTGGTCATGCAGGACAACAGTGCACTTTATCTACAATCTCTCAGCACTTCTTTTGGCCTGAGATGAAAAAAGAAATTAACAAATATGTTGATTGTTGTCAAATTTGTGCTCAATCAAAATCACTGTCATGATCTCCGGCAGGAAAATTAGCAACACTACCTATTCCTAAACATCCCTAGGAGGATATATCTGTCAATTTTATTTCAGGGTTTCCAACTGTTAAATGTCTCGATGCCATCTGTGTAGTTGTGGACAGATTTTCGAAAGAAGTTGTATTTACACCATGTTCTAAAACAATCAATTCAAAAGAACTGGCTATATTATTCAGAGACCACATCTGGTGTAAACATGGTCTACCAAAAACAGTGGTATCTGATCGAGGACTGCAGTTCTCTTCTGCTTTCACAATTAAGTTGTGCAAATTGCTCAAGATTGAACAAAAACTCTCTATTGCTTATCATCTGCAAATGGACAGACAAACTGAACACATAAATCGCGATTTAGCACAGTATCTCCGCTGTTATGTTGCCAAAAATCAAGAATCCTGGCCAGAATACATTAAAATGGCCAAATTCACACATAACAATATGATAACTTGCACTACTGGTAGCATCCCTTTTGCAGTAACTCGAAACTACATGCCGCACATGGGTTTTGAACCAAAAAATGATTTATCTATTGCAGGATGATTTCAATCGGAGTTAGGAAAAGCACATGCTGAAGTGGAGAATGCCCTTCATACTAATGCCAAAAAAATGAAAGTGCAAGCCGAAAAGAAGAGATCAGCTACACCAGAATATGTCATAGGAGATTCTGTCTGGCTTTCCACAGAACATTTACAGTTGCCATATGCTTCAGTGAAGCTCACACAAAAGTGGATTGGTCCCTTCAAGATTTTAAAAGTCTCACCCAACACCGTCACATTAAAACTGCCAGCCAGAATAAAAATACACCCCACTGTTAACATCTTATGGGTCAAACCATTTAAAGATCAATTGCCTGGTCAGCCTGTCAGCAAGCCTGATGCAGTGCATATTTCAGAAGATAGTTTGAAGTGGAGGCAATTCTCGATTCATGATCCACTTGACATGGACTTTCATATTTGGTCAAATGGAAGGGATATGATATCAGTGACACCACTTGGCAGCCTGCAGCTGATCTTACCAACACTCCTCTAGCTATCGTTTCATCGAAAAAATCTGGCTGTGCATAGAAAAGTCCAAGGAGTTACTCTCTAAGAATTCGCATCATTATTCTATAATTCAGGTTGATCTGGAATCTCAACCTAAAGAGGGGGTAGTGTTGTAAACTCATTCAAATTTGCCTTCTTTTTCTGATCTTAATGATGTGGCACACTGCATTACATAATATGACATCACTGGTCTAGACCAATCACGTGATATGACATCATCAATGACGTCATGGGTCTGGACCCCTTATCTCTTATCTATGACATCAGTAGTCTAGACCGCCTCATGTTAGACACATGTAACTTAGTCAGACCTCATGTATTTAATAGTAAGTAGGCATATATAAGACAGACCAAGAGTCAAGCTGAGCCCCAGCTTCGACCTCTTGTGTCTTGTGACCTAAGTCATGGTCTCCCATTCCTAAACTTGCCTTTCTTTGTGGTTAGTCAGAGGCTAATGGTCATAGGATGTATTTTTATTCTGGCTGGCAGTTTTAAAGTGATGGTATTGGGCAAAGTTTTCAAAATTTCGAAGGGACCAATCCATTTTTGAGTTAGCTTCGCAGAAGCATACAGCAGTTGTAAGTGCTCTGTAGATAACCAGACAGAGTCTCCGATAACATAGTCCAGCGCAGCAGACCTCTTTTTCTCTGCCTGCACTTTTATTTTTTCAGCATTCGCACAAAGAGCATGTTCTACGTCTGCATGTGCTTTTCCTAGTTCTGATTGAAATTGCCCTGTGATGGAAGAGTCATTTTTGGGTTCGAATCCCATGCGCAGCATGTAGTTTCGAGTTACTGCAAAAGGAATGCTACCTGTAGCATAAGTGATGGTATTATTAAGCACAAATTCTGCCATTTTCATGCATTCTGGCCAAGACTCTTGGTTCTTGGAAACATAACAATGAAGATACTGAGCAAGATCACAATTTACATGTTCGGCTTGTCTGTCTGTTTGCGGATAATAGGCAGTAGAGAGTTTCTGCTCAATCTTTAGCAATTTGCACAACTCGGTTGTGAATGCTGAAGAGAACTGTGGTCCTCTATCTGATACCATGGTTTTAGGAAGTCCATGCTTACACCAAACATGATCTTGGAATAGTATAGCCAACTCTTTGGAGTTGATAGATTTAGAACAGGGCATGAATACGACTTCTTTAGAGAATCTATCTACCACCACATAAATAGCATCTATGCCATTGACTGTGGGAAATCCTGAAATAAAATCAACTGAAATATCCTCCCAGGGATGTTTAGGAATAGGTAACGGCACCAGTTTTCCTGCCAGAGGTCAGGATAGTGATTTAGACTGGGCACAAATTTGGTAATGATCGACGTATTCATTGATTTCTTTTTTCATCTCAGGCCAGAAGAAGTGCTGAGAGATTGTGGATAATGTGCATTGTTGTCCTGCATAACCTGCGATAGGGGAATCATGACAAAGAGTAAGAAGTTCTATCCTCAATCCTGGAGGTACAAAGACACGATTTGTGTTGTTGATAAATACTGACTGCTGATCGTCAAACAAGCATGTCACAGATGATGGTATTTTTAAGTTTTTTGACATTTTTTGTAATTTCTCGAGGAAAGATGATTCTAGATGAACATCGTTGATTATGACCTGCAGTGGTAGTACCGTAATGTTTTCATTTAGGTTCTGCACTACATCACCATGGTCTGGTCTCCTTGATAAGGCATCTGCCCTAGCGTTGATAGATCCTGGTTTGTAGATTAAGACATAATTAAATTCCTGCAGAGTGGCATGCCATCGAGCTTGGCATGGCGATAAGGTTTGAGGTTTTTTCTAGTATTCTAAGTTTTTATGGTCTGTCCAGATTTCGAATCGTGGGCTTCCAATAAGATAGTGATGCCATTCTTTGAGTGCATGAATGATGGCGGCCATTTCTTTATCATAAATAGGATAGTTTCATTTAGCAGCATTGAAGGAATAAGATATAAAGCACATGGTCTCCAGAGACCATCTTTACAGTGTACCAAAAGCACAGCTCCTGTAGTGATGTCTGAGGCATCAGTTTCTACCCTTAGTTCTTTTGCACTATCGGGGTATGCAAGTAGTGGGGCTTTGGTGAATTTTTCTTTCAGTGTTAAATATGCGTTTTCTTGTGCTGGTCCCCATCACCATGAAATGTCTTTTTTAGTTAATTCCATCAAGGGTTTGGCGGTATGCACAAAGTTTTCAATAAAGTGGCGATAATAATTACAGAGTCCCAAGAACGATTGCACTTGTTTTACAGATTGCGGTTGGGGCCATTCTGCAATTGCTTTTGTTTTATTCTTTTGCATATCTACCCCGTCTTTAGATATGACCATACCCAGATAGTCCACTGTGTTTTTAAAGAAGAAGCACTTGGAAGGTTTGCAATAAAGGTTGTTATCCCGAAGAACCTGTAATACCTCCTGAATGCGTTGGGCGTGCTCGGCACGAGAGAGACCAGTTGTAAAAACAATGAGATCGTCCAGATAAGCACCCATATCATCATAACGATTGTGAAATAAATCATCCATCATCACTTAGAAGGTGGTCAGAGTGTTCTTATAGCCAAAATAAATAACTAGGGGTTCGAAAGCCCCAAAGGGAGTGACGAAGGCTCCTTTCCATTCATCACCCTCCTTTATGCAGACATTCATATATCCCCATCGTAGGTCCAGCATGGTAAACATATCGGCACCACAAAGCCTGTCAACCAGTTGATCAATATGTGGCAATGGATACGTGTTGGTGATTGTTCCCTCGTTGAGGTAGCGATAGTCCATTACCAATCTCTTTTTTCATCTTTTTTGGGTATAAAGAAAACAGGTGCCATCTGAGGTGATTTGGATGGGCAAATATATCCTTTTTCGAGTTCTCTGTCCAAGAATTTCCTTATTTCCACCAGGTCCATTTGAGACATGGGGATTACACGACCCTTCTTTGGTATAAAGTCAGGTTGCAAGTCAATTGCATGATCCCATGTTTTGCAAAGAGGCATGTGCATTGATTCTTGTTCAGAGAACACATCTAAAAAGTCATGAAATTCCTCTGGAACTTCTGTTTTGATTGTTTTTTGTTCTTCCAATGAAACTGCATTTATACATGCTATGTCATAATGATTAAAAGTTATTTTATGATTGGCCCAATCTATGGACAGATTGTACTGCTTCAGAAATTCATATCCTAAAAAGACTGCATTTGTAGCTAGATTAGATATATATAAAGTTAAAGGAAAACCATAGACTATCTGATTCCGATCTTTCATTTCTGCCTGGATGTGACAAACATGGGTAATTCCCCTTCCCACATTTGCTGAACCGTCAGCATTCCTTACTTTGATGGGTCTAGCCAATTCCTCACAAGCAATGGCATTGGCTGTTATGAAACCTTGGTTGATGAAGCAATGAGTGGTGCCACTGTCAACTAAAGCAGACACCCACACCGACGATTGGTTGTTCCTTTGTAGTTTTAACTCCACTTCTAGAGCATTTTCTTGTAATTGCCATGTCTTATACAGCATCATTCGGATGTGTTGAGGGGTTTTATAATTTAAGTCATTTTTTTTGTATTTGTGCGAAATTAAGCACCCAATGTTTTTCTTCCAGGGCCGAGCTCAATTGAGACTTCACAATGGAATATTCGTCTGATGGGCTACCATATCAAGATGACAGTTTAGATGATGAGAACGAGACAGGCTCATAGTTTTCATTCTGAGCCATTTTGGCAAGTTCTCTCATATCGAACACTTTGTAATCAAAAGAAGAAGTCAAATTAACTGAATTTACTACAGGGACTATTTCTTCCCACTCTGGTTCATTGTAATAAGTATCGAACACATCAGAAACTGGTATGTAGTCCGAATCACTATTTTTTGTATTTACCACATTTTTGTAAGTAGAATGAGAATTAAAAGAAATATCGTCCGAGACTCCAGACACCCTCATATCTGAAGTCGGCATCAAAAACCCACCTTGGCGCATGCTTCTACTGTGAGCTGATCTCGCCAGTATGCCTTAGCTTCTTCCATCATCCAAGCCTGATGGTGGGCTATTGCCGCTGGTGGTGGCACTTGTGGGGGTGGGGGCGGAGTGGAGAATTGCTGCTGTTGTGGGGGCCAGGATGCAACAGGGTACCCTGGGGCCTGTGGAGGAAGAGAGGAGATGGCCTCTCGTGCCTCATACAGAGCAGTTGTAGGCTTGGCAGCTGATCGGTGAGGTCATCGATTTTTTGGTTCAATGATCCTGACATTTTTGTTTATAGTAAAGTTGGCGGTGGCAGCATAGGGGTTTGATGCAGGGGGTGTGGAACGGCGAGCATTGAAAAAGAGTTGGAGGAGGTGCAGGAGAACGTTTGCTGCTTTGAGTTGGAAGCTGGTGTTGCTGGTCCAATCCCACTCAGGTTTAGGGGCTACTTTACATATTGCGAGAAATTCATAGCCAATTGTGCACATGTAAAAAAAAAACCCGCTTGCCACTACCACGAAGAGGGCACCACAGGGATTTCACCTCATGAGGACAAGTCTTGTATGCCGGCTTGGGCCCAGAGAGTCGAGGGAGGGGAAACCAGGTTCTGCCTGGCTATGGCTGACGTTTTAGTACTGTAGATCTTACAGAAGAGTCTACGATTCCATCAGATTGCACTGCCCGAAACGGCTATCCATCATGCTACATATCTAAAGAACAGGTCATCCACAAGCATGCTAATTGGTAGAACACCATACATATGAGGTGATTCACTGGCATAAACCCAACATATCTGACCTCCATCGCTTTAGTTGTACTGCATATGTGTGTTGTAATCATATTCAAACCCTCTACCTTTTTCTGATCTCAATGGTTTGGCACACCACATTACATAATATGACTTCACTGGTCTAGACCAATCATGTGATATGACATCATCTATGATGACAGGAGTCTGGGCCTCCTTATCTCTTATCTATGACATCATTAGTCTAGACCACCTCATGTTAGACACATGTAGCTTAGTCACACCTCATGTATTTAATAGTAGTAGACATATATAAGACAGGCCAAGAGTCAAGCTGAGCCCCAGCTTCAACCTCTTGTGTCTTTGTGACCTAAGTCACAGTCCCCCATCTCTTAGTTGTCTTTTCTTGTGGTTAGTAGAGGCTGACAGTTGTGTCCTTGTTAGGTCACTTCATTAGGTCGAAGCTGCCCATACATCCTCCTCTACTATTTGCACTGGATACACACACACCCCACTTGTCGTCATTTACTCACTGTTGGAAAGTCGATCCACAGGTGTAAAGTGGTCATCGCTCTATCGGAAGCACGTTTGCTACATGACAGCTAGGAGACAATGACTCCTATACAAAACTGTTTGAGCTGCACACATCAGGCATTATAACTGGTTCGCTTTGCCAAGGCTTTGACCTCATTCGAGAGGACACACTTGGTCACCAGCAAATAATGATTAATCTCTTTCACACATAGTGGGTCAGTGCAACTGTTCTGGGCAGGGCAATCCAGCAGAATCACAATATCTTCTGTGAGAGTTGCAGTCTCAGCATACTAAAATGTCAGCCATAGCCAGGCAGTTTCCCAGTTTCCCCCTTTTTCAACTCTTCAGTCCCAAGCTGGCATACAAGACTTGTCCTCATGAGATGAAATCCCCATGGTGCCCTCTTCATGGTAGTGGCAAGCGGGCTTTTTTTTTAAGTATATGTGCACTATTGGATATGAATTCCTCGCTGTTTGCAAAGCAGCACCTAAACCTGAGTGAAATTGGACTAGTAATACTAGTTTTCAACTCGAAGCTGCCAATGTTCCACCCCATCTTCTCAAGCTCTTCTTTGATGCCCGTTGCTCCACTCCTCCGTCTTCCAACCCTTACGCCACCACTGCTACCTTTGATATAATCAAAAATGTCAGGATCCAACCTCAATCAGAAAATCGATGATCTCGCCAATCAATTGTCAAGCCTTCAGCTTGACGTTACCACCAAGGCGAAACAAACAATCAGAGATCCCGGTCTTTGGGACGGGAACAAGAGCACTTTCCGACTATGGTGGGTGAAGATGAAGCTGTACCTAAAGGTCAAAAATCTTGACAAATGAGAAGAGACCTATGTGGTAGTAACCCACTTAATAGGAGATGCTGCCTCCTTCGCCATAAAAACCTTGGAGGAATTTGGTAAAAAGGATGTTGATGAATGGCCCTTGGTTGCAGATGTGGAAACCGAGATCACCACATATTTCGTGATAGGCACTCTTCGCCACAAGGCCTACAAAAATTTATTGAATCTAAAACAAAGTGGCAATTTCACTATATTCATGAGGGACTTCTCAGCATTGTACTCGGATGCCAAATGTAGCAAGGAAGAGGCAGTGCATCTGCTTAAACATGCAGTGCAATATAAAATTCATATTGAACACAAGTTACATGGAACTGCACTCAATGACAACGATTTTGGTGGACTAGTTGAAGCATACACCACTATAAACCAAAAATTGGATAGAATTGCCTTAGCCAGACCCAGTATTGGCCCCGCAACTCTGCATCTCCTGAGCATGTGACCCTTCGGTGCTCGTCCACTTCCTCGACCCCCTGTTCTGGGTCAACAATTTCTCAAACTGGTATTTAACCCAGGCAAGGTGCTTCAATGGAGATAGATGCAATGTCTGATGCATCGGTTTCTACCCTTAATTCCTTTGCACTATCAGGGTATGCAAGTAGTGGTGCTTTGGTAAATTTTTCTTTTAATAACAAATAAGCGTCTTCTTGCGAAGGTCCCCAGGACCATGGAACATCTTTCTTTGTTAACTCCATCAAGGGTTCAGCTGTGTGAACAAAGTTTTCTATAAAGTGCCAATAATAATTGCAGAGTCCTAAGAACGATTGAACTTGTTTTACAAATTGTGGTTAAGGCCATTCCGCAATTGCCTTTGTTTTATTATTCTGCATATCTACCCCATCTTTAGATATGACCATACTAATAAGGCATTTGTATCTGCTAAGGATGGTCAGCAATCAAAGAACCTAAAAGGTGGGATATTAAGCATTATCAATGAAGAAAATTATTACTACATTTGTGCTATTTTCTGATTGTCCACAGTGCTTTTGTTAGTCAAAGGCAAATGCTGAGATCAAGAAACTCTTAGTGGAGCTCAAGCACTACATGCAGCTACTTGATTAAACACTGCTGGAGATGTTTGTCAGCAATAACTGCTGCTTGTTTCATAGTGCAATAACTGCAGTCTTCTCAGACAGTGATTCAATTCAAGACATTTGGCATTTCATTGCAAGATATCTATCTATCTACTTTATAATTCTTTCCAATAATTGATAAGTAGATACATGGCTACTAAGGAAAAAAGGGTGTAGAGTACTGGAATAGGAAAGAGCAGAAGAGTCAGCTTGTAGATGCCTACAACAAATGATTGATCTCCATTGTATGCTACACATGACAGGTACATCAGAAACAGTTGAAACACATATGGAAAGGATGCCTACAGTGCCGCCATCAAGACATGATCTCAGATGGCAGCCATATTGAAGGATGTCATAAGGCCTGGAACACTCTTCAATGAGCTCAACCAAGCAGCATTGTAATACTTGCTGCTCTCAGTTATGATTTTGTGCACTGTTGAAATATTCAGATCACCTTTTGATGCATCAAGAAAACCCCATTCATTGAGTTGACTGCCAGCTCTCACCACATGAGTTTGATAAACACCATCTCAGAGCTCTATAATTGACTGCATTCGACAGCTTCTCAATGTCTCCTTCCTGTTCTTCCTCAACTTCACTTTGTCAATTCTGGCAAGTGCTTTAGCTTGGTTCCATCTGAGCATATCTATATCTCAACATTTGGTGGCCTGGTGAAGAAAGAAATCAATGAATTTCAACTCAATGCAAATGTTGCTTTCAATATGGCTGGTGATACAATGCTTACTAAGCATGCCATTTTGTGCAGTCATAACTTTATTTTTAATGAGCTTAATATTGATCCCAAGTTGCTCAACCTTCCTCAGATTCATGCTGGCAATGATGGTGAGCCCAATCACCCCAGTCTCACATCTGAGTCTTCTGATATCCGAGTCATGGCTCCATTGGTGACCACAAAGTGCATGGCAGAAGAGCCACTTTCCCACTTCAAAGTTCACAAGGTGTCCATTTCACATATTTCAAGCAGTCTCCTCCCAATGTCACACACTCTGGCAGCCATCCTCTGAAATCAAGGTGAATCAAGACACTGGTTGCCTCAGGTTTAGACCCAGCACTGCCACCAATGGCAGTTCTACTCTCTAATCAGCTTGAAGGCAGTTGCAGTGAGACACATTCACAGCACCTGTTCAGTATAGCAATGGGCATCCATCTAGACTCTCTTGTGATTAATTAGCAGAGAGCCAGAATTTTTCCTCTTCATGAAGATGCATGCTGAGTTTGGTTAAATCTCATATGAGATGACATCAAGGAAATGGGTTGTGTTACAATTCACCTCTTTTTTTTCATCTTTATTTCTCATCACATTATATTACTTAAACATGCACAGCCCTTCAATTAGTCAGTGCCATGGCTGAGCATTTTTCTTATCTTCTATCTCTGACTCAAATGTTCCATGAAGTTCTATGTACTTCTATCATACACAGCTTCATGACTCACTATATGCTGTGTATAACTCATTATCCCTTATCTCCAGTTTCCTCTTTTGACCCTCTTGCTCCCTCTTGCTCTCTCCACAAACCCTCTTGGCCTCACAGCATCTTCACTCAAGGATACTCTATCTTCATCTTTGATATTGCTATATACTCACCTAGATGGAGTAGTGACTGGTTACCTTGCATCATGCTTGGAACCTACACCCCTCATCTTCATCTCACAGCTTTAGGTTGTGCATCAAGTCTGCAACTGACACTACCCATGCCTGTCATAACAAAAGGCTCAAGCTCTTCAAATGCAACTACCATTGCTGTAGCTCACAGCCATTTCGGCCCCTCCATCACCTTTGAATCAGTGTCCTTGCCCACCTCCACTGCCTATCACAACCTCTTCTTCCTGGAGGTCTACCCCACCCCCTAGCCCCAGCTTAGAAAGCCCCTCAATGGAACCCCCATCACCACTGAGCCCCAATCTCCCACATATATAGCTCTATTGGTTCAAATGAAGCTTAGATTCCACTGAATAATATGTAGCATATATAAATGGCTTTCACATCAGCCACTAATCACACAGATAAACCATGTTATGGATGAGATATAAAC
>JBBPUL010000207.1:0-29518 GCA_038094675.1 Spongispora temasekensis
ATGGTAGCAATTGATAAGTGTGGCTAAATTTGGTTAGTGTAGTTATATTATGTTAGCATTACTATATTTGGTTAGTATAGCTGTGTTTGGTTAGTATGTTTATATTTTATTAATATGTTTATATTTGGTTAGTGGCTATATTTGGTTAGTATGACTTTGTTTGGTTAGTATGGCTATATTTGGTTAGTATGGCTGTGTTTGGTTAGTGTGGCTGTATTTGTTAGTATGGCTGTATTTGGTTAGTATGACTGTATTTGGTTAGTATGGTTGTATTTGGTTAGTATGGTTGTATTTGGTTAGTGTGGTTGTATTTGGTTAGTGTGGTTGTATTTGGTTAGTGTGGCTGTATTTGGTTAGTGTGGCTGTATTTGGTTAGTATGGCTAAGTGTGGCTGTATTTAGTCAGATTAGAAGGTAAAACATTATTTGATCTAGGTTGGAGTTTTGTCAAGTACTGGAAGCCTAGAATTACCTGGACTCTCTGGAAGTCTGGATCTGCTGGACTGGAGGCCTGGAATTACTGGAATTTGCTGGAACACTGGAAGTGACATGGCTAGTTTGCTGATGCTGTTTGTCTTTCTTGCACTGTGAAGTCCATTGCAGGGGCATAGAGTGGTCCTCCAGCATGGTTGTTGGTGTGGGGTTGGCCACTAAAGAGCTGATATGTCTTGGCTGGAATCCCACACCAGTTCTCAACTCCACTAGTGGCATCTCGGCCAGTCTGCAAGAAAAAAAAAGTTCCACATAAAAAACATGATTTTTCTCACCATGATTTTCTTAGTATTCAGAGCCTAATGTTGCATTTAATTGGCATGCAGCAACCCTGTCATCGTAGCCTCAGCCAATTCCTCGATCCCATTCTGGGATACCAAGACGCAGTAGTAAATTGGGTCTACAACGGCCATCTCGTTTCATAGTATCATTATGACAGGCAGGACCAGAAAATCACTCTTCGAGACTTTGTGGACATACTTCACCCATATAGCTACGATGTGATTGTTGCATAGTCGCCCAGTGAGACGGCAGTCCTCAATGCCAAAGCCATCAAAAACATACCTCGGCAGCAACAAAACAACTATTCAATCTAGAAAATCAGATAGATCGTGCCTATCAACCAAGGCACATCACTTTATATGCTGCAGTTGGGCAGAGATAGACAACTCGAACGCCGCCATACGATCCAAAACCTCCGACATTGTCGGCCGCTGAACTGGATTAGCACACATCGAGTTTCATGACAAATGTCGTCCCGCTTGCCACAGGACCATAGGTCAGCACGGATCGGATCGTACTCCTCCCCTCTCTCAACTTCCGGTGCCATATAACCCTCCGTACCAACCACGCTGCGGGATCTTCTTTCGGGGCTTTTGACGACGACTGAAACCCTATAATCGACCATCGACAGGCGACCACGTTCGCACCGAACGAGAACGTTCGACGATTTGATGTCCCGGTGCGCGACCCCGTGTCGATGCATGAATGCCAACCCCTCAACAAGTTGCGTGGTAGCAGACCACAAACATTCCGTGGGTCGCCGAAGTGCTGTGAGGTGAGCTCCACCCGGTCGGCTGTGGATGACGAACCCTCCCGAGCTGCGCTTCCAAACCTCGACATCGGGTATTGTATGGTTGTCAGATGAGTTGTACTTGCTGGGTATTGCAAAATCTCCACCTCTCGCGCAGAGTCCGTGAGTTTGAAGAATCTATGGTCAGAAGGATCGGACTTGTGAGATATCATTGCCTGTTCGTACTGAAAGATCGATGAAAGTGAGGAATCAGCCAAATGTAAACCATGATTGAAATCACGCACGCCATAGAGCACCATCCCCCGTATCCCGTGGCATTCAGGCGATCGACAATTTCAGGATCTTCGATGAAGGTGTCGCGGGCGCTACGTTCACGGGAATCTTCTGCCACAGAATGCAGTGTGCGATATATTTTCGTGACCGTCCTCTGAGCTATTAAAGAGCGTACATCACAAGCAGCTTGTTCCATTTTTAGGCCTCTCTTTGCATGCTTGATATTCTCTGCCATTTCCTTCATTTTCGACTGAAGATTGAACATCTCCTGAAGGAGGTTTACGCGACCAATAGTTTGGAGAAATCATAATCGGCTTGTGCGATTGAAAACTACAATGTATTATAATCTTTGTTTGGACAGATCAACTTTGTGACCTAGCTTTCTATGTTTGTCTGTATGATGATATAATGTTCTACTTTCAAACTTCCGTCGTTTCTTCGCGTGATTTCTGCTGATATTACCCAAGGCGGGCGGCAGCAATGGCTTGGAGGAGCATGCACCATTTCTTCCACTAATATGAGAGTCGACTTCGCATAGCATGTGTGGGAAGAATCCATGAACCATCACACCGAAATTACTCCTTGGTTTGGTCTTTGCCCAAGTGGAGTTTTCCAAGACATTTCTCTGTGACAAATATGAGAGCCGATGTTCCAGAGGTAAATAGCACCTACTACGGTTTGAAAGTAGTCTCTGAGTTTCCTGATCAGCAAGAGAAAAATGGAGGTACGAAAAAAGAGACGACATAGTTGAAGAGGTAGTTGGCCTTGAGCGCGGATGAGACCTCGCGGGAAGCCAGTTGCATGTCCTCTCTAGACAGGTAAACAGCAGAGAGTGCTGCGTATTCGAGAACAATTTGGATTCCGTGTGGTTCTGTATCTGAAGCCAAGAAATAATCATCGAAATGGTCATCGACGACGCGCAAAAAGATGTTGTTCCTCTTCAGTCTGTGCGTGATGTTCAGTCGGCCGTAATGGAATCAGTAAGCATGCCATACTGACATCGTGAGGTTGGCTGTTCTCAGTCTGATTGATGGTCAGCAACGTATGTTAAATGTGGTCAATACGCGCAGGGCGAAAGTTTTTCTCTTTCCAATAACCCTTGGATAGCGCCCGTTTCAACTCCAGGTTCGAGAAAAAAATCACCATTCAGATTACTGACCAGGTCATCTCGGGACCACGAACTGATCTTGTTCAGGACAACTGAGCAATGTACCATGCGATCTATTCAGTTCCTCCGCGGCTTCCTTTACCTAGGCTTGTAAAGTTGGAGTGAGCAACACGGGGCGATGAGAGAAGTATCCAATCACCTTGTGGAAGCTCAATAACCAAACAGACGTAGTCGAATGAGAGGCATCCGGATCCATTCAGACTTTTCACCTTAACTATTTTCCTGATTTCGATCCAGGTATGGCGCTTGTTCAGACAATCTTGAACTATATCTTCCTCAGGCCGCTTATTATCCACCAGCACGGGCTCGCGAAATTTGAGAAATTTGCACGCATGGGCATTAATATTAGCGAGCTGTTGTGCAGGCCCGTGGTTGTCCTCGGACAAATCTTAATCTTTGAATAGTCATGCGAGTGACATTTTCTTGTCAATTGTCGGACCGAGAATCCTGGTTCGAGACAGTGTCCCCCCCCCTCCCCCGAGCAGACTCCAGAACAGGACTGTGTACACGTTAGTAGATGCATACATAGAATCAGGAAACTGACCATTGTTATTACTTATCAGTGCCCGTGGTCATGATGGGAAACGATGATTGGGCCAGTTAGTAACTAAGTGTTCATGAATGTCATGTTTGTTGGTATTTGTGGTACTGACACCGTATATACTGTACCGCTGTCTCAGTAGGTGTGACCCTCTAGTGACACCCTGATAGACCGCTGGACGTGCGTGGCAGCACCGATCTTCGAATCTGTAATCATATTATATTCTCACTCTCAATTTCATCCGACTTTTCATTCCAGACCTTCCGACGAACTATGCGCATTTCTTGCAGTCACGATAACAAAGGGTGTGTCTTTTTGACAGAAACGTCTACACAGGACCCAAGATCCTCTGAATCACACCCTGCGTTCTATGGCGCACCTGCATGGTATATGTGAGGAAGTCCGACTGACCGTCGTCCCCGCCGGACGCGTTTGCATAAATGGCCCATTTGCTTGCCTGATCTGATGCCAGAGGGCGGAATACCTTGATGTGTATGTGTCATCATGGGATGCCAATCCGGAATAAGTGGCAACACTAGCGCCATCGCCGCTGTGACGAGCACGAAAAATGGCGAAGACTGCAGTCACGTAAGCGGTAAGAGTTGTAAACCAAGCCTGAAATCCTGAGTTTACGGTGCCCTGACAGAGCAAACCTCTTGTTGGCAACTGTAGGCTTTGGTGCTAACAACAGGCACGGTCATTTTATTGCCTAACTTGCCAACGGAGCTAACTACGCGAGACAAATCAGATATCACGATGACGAAAAAGCATGACTTACGGTGTGTCAATGCCCGAGTTCGGCCAGTGGTTCTCCATAATATCATTATCTTCCCGCACAGATAGGGTGTCGTGAACGAGTCTGGTAACCAGATATCGATCTGGGCCGCACGAAGCGAAATAATACTGTATATAAACCGGCTCTTGGTGTCCGATTTGGGTAGACTTGAGCACACCCCCGAGGGCTCCAAGCTTCCCCACAGATGTCGTTGACGCCCGTCGCGGCGCCTTGGATTTTTGATGCTCACCGTGACCTCCCTGTATACATTCGGTCAGTCTCGACTCACGTTGATGTATATTGGCACAAGTTGGATTCATCACGCTCCGCTCCAGACCTCTGATCGGCTCTGAGCTTTGTTTTCAGAAGTGTGAAAACGAGAACGATGGGCAAGTGATCATCATGGTCTTGCTTCACCCAGCCGAATTTTGATGGGCTTATTTGCAGAGAATGTATACTTTGTATTGGCATGATTTTCACGTCTTCCTTTGGGATAACGGCGATGAGAACTCGTACTCGCGAAGCCCTTGATAAACTTCGGTGAGTCCGAGTAGGTGTGACCTTAACACGAGCTGACTTTCCACTAGATTCGTTTCTCCCATCATTGCGTGCAACATAGAGGATGTTGAGTCTCCGCGATGGGTGTATACCCCATCCATCGACCGCGAGACTTGGCTCGATCGTGCGTTCATGGTCGAAGAACGGGGGCAATCACTCGATCCTCAACAGTTTATTGAAACCATCATCGCCAAACGACTACCATACGCATTCGGAGACGATATCACCATCAGTTTCCGGGCTTACCTTCTCACGACCTCGCACGCGAAAGATGGTCAGAACAATGAATACGCTTTATACTTTCATGCATCTCACGCCATGATGGATGCCGCGCCCGCATTTCATGCACTGAATTTAATGTGTGAATGGATGACAGGCGAGGGAATGGCGATCAAAGTTGAACATTCGGAAGAGTGGAGAAACCTTCCCGTTGATCCGGTTACTGCAACTGGAGGGCCAGCTAAGGAGTGGAATATAGACGGAGTGAAGTTCCTGCAAGAGCTTGCGGAGAACGCCGCTCGGACTTCGGTGGGTTTGATACCCATCCTCATATTCGTCCTACCTACTCATGCTAATACATAATCCAGGTGCTAGTATCCATGGGGCCAGCACCTAAACCGTTCAACATGTTCGAACCGCCATTCTTCTGTCACAGAACTCTGCCTGAGTCAGTGGTAATTGCAATTCTTGCCAAGACGAGACAACTTGGAGTTTCGATATCGACGCTATTCCACGTTGCGTTCTGCCTAGCGAAGCTCACGCTGAACCCGATACCTGAAGGATCCGAGGTCGATTTTTCACCTGACATAATAGGGTAAGCAGAGATCTCTCTGGCTTATTTTGACACCTTCTATGTCCTTTCTGCAGTGTCGCCCTCGAACCCTACCTCAAACCGCCTTTGGATCCCAGAACACATTTGATATCTTCTATGAGCGTGATGCCGACGCGATTTTCCATCACCGAAGCACTAAAGGAACGCGTCGAAAGGGATCGATTGATCATGATCACGAAGTTACTGCGGGAGCGATTCGTCAAGTACCTCAGCAATCCTTGTCTTCCGCAACTATTTTGTGCTCTAGTGAACTCGATACCAAATTTCCAGATGGATCCAAACTTCGACGTTCTTGACTCGGCGGATGTTGCGAATCCGGCACGAGCAAAGTCGCCGCCGAAAGCTTCTTCAGCAAGCAATCTGCAGAATCTGGGGGCAGTGGACGTGAGGCTGAGACCGCGCCACAAGAATATCACTATAAGAAACATATCCTTTGCACTTCGAGTGCGGACCCTCTTGTGAGGCGTTCGCTTTGATCACTTTACGACTGACTAATTTTTTAGATGCTATCACATGTGGACGTGGGATTCAAAGTTATACACTCAAGTCGAGGTAATGGTCATTTGTTACTATTACTCATTTCAAACTGTTTTTGTTTATGACTATCTTTGGACTCGAACAGGCTTCCTCGATTTGGGGACAAGCGTTTGCGAATAAGATAGCAGAGGAAACGGAGAGAATCGCATTGCTCATCTTGGATGAGCCGGTGTGATCGTTGTGATCCATTCGGACACAATGAGTCTCAAGAATGGCGTAGGGCAGAATAAATATTAGAGCCATCCCAACAATCTGATAAGTACGTGCGTGGAGGTGGATAAGATTATAGCAATAAAAAAACGGTATTTAGCTACAGACGGATCCTAAGGGCAGTATGTTTCTGGTGACTGGTGACAGTCCAACTTGCCTGTCCCCGAAGTGGTGTTGGAATAGGAAAGCCTCGAGTTTCGTCAAAGTTGCATCGAGAATATATATGGAGCAGGGAAGTGGAAATCGTGTCCCTGGAAAGTAAACCTCGACGGATCGTCCATGAATTGCTAAAAGGCTGGCCTGGCTGTTATCAGAGGTCGTTGTGCATACTACAACGCATGATATATATGACCCCGGGCAAAACCTTAATGTGCCGTTCCAAAGAAGCGATGCTGGCAGGCGCAAAGGCACTAGCAAAAAATAAATCTACGGCGAGATTCGAGTCATCGGACTCTTTGCGATGCGCCCGGAATTCCAGGCATGTACTGTATGCGTACGTAGTATTTGATGGCACATGTACAACGATAGATCAGATGCCACGGAAGTTCCGGTGCAAATGGTTTCCGGAAAAAGCCGGGCTACAAAAAACAATGACACATGCGAAATCTTAAATTAGATATAGGAGCAGCAGAAAAGGTCGATTGAAAAATAGGAGCAGAGAAAAGCCTTGGGTTGGCACACGCAAGGCATAGGAATGTGGATAAAGCTTAGTAGTACTATACGGGTCAGCGACAATGACATGATAAGTTCACACCTAGGAGGACACAAGCAGTGCAATTATCCGTCCCTCCGGTTCCTTACTCTTTTCCCATACGCTAGCGCAAAGCGTACCGCCGCATCTCCGATTTGGAGCGCACGAGCGGCGCATCGACAACGACATCGCTCCGTCGCACGAACTCCCACTCACCACCGTCGTCCCTGCCCTCCTCCTCCTCCTCCAACAGCATTCTCTTCTCGTCCCTGAGAGATTCTGAGCGCTTCATGTCTGCCACTGGCACCGCGGCACTCCACATAGTACTATTCATACCCTTCGGTCCCTTCCTGCCAGTGGCTCCCGTAGTAGAAGTAGTGACAGCGGCAGCATCCTGCGGCGTGGGTCTGTGTTTCCTCTTGATCGTTGTGCGCCGCCTGACGACCTCGACGACGCCCTGCACCTTGGGCATCGCCGCTTGCACCCACTTCTCCGCGCCAGCTTGGACGAGGTTGCGAGACGGGGATGTTGGAGGGGACGACTCGGCGGCGGTGATGTATCCAGACGGAAGAATGTCGTCAAATGTCTTGGGCGGCTTCTCCGAGGACCACCGTTGTCTCAGTGCTGGGTCAGGTATTTCTGTGGAAGAAGGAAGAATAGGGGGATAGGGTTAGTTCAAACGTCAGCACGTCCGAACCAAAGAAAAGTGGGTTGGGGGATAGAAATGGTAATCGTCCACATGCCTGTGATGGTAACATTGCGGCGATGGGGCAGAGGCGCGGGAACGATGGGCGTGAGGACGCCATAATTGCAACCCGGTGCGCTCTCGTAAAGCCTGCCAGTATGGATATCGCGGAAAGTGTAACACTCTGTATCAGCATCATATGCGATTCGCCGCATTCCTTCTGGGAGACGGTAGGAGTCCTACAAGGTGCAACCCGGCGTCAAAATTTCAGTGTGATTCGTGTGTCAGTCGAGATTCGAATGCAGTACTGGTGGAATTTGGAAACATACCTCGTCAAATTGGGAAAAGCGATTCATGGCCGAGTGTGTTGTTGCTGGTTGAAAGAAACTGAGAGGAGTGCAATGTGTGTGGGGGGTGGCGTCTATGAATTGACAGGGGCACAGCTATACAGCGGATCTGTGGCTGTTCTAAGATTACACATGTCAATGCACTCGATGCATTCAGACGAAACTCGTACACCAACTCTGGTACAAGAACACGCTACTGCTCATACACCCATCTCTATGACACCATCAGTTGCCCTACAGCAGAAAGTGACAAATCATCGTTGAATAAGCATGATCCGGTCCCGACATAGGACGATCCAGCGGCATCATTCGCTTCGAACAACGATGGCGTACTACCGATGAATGGGAAATAAAGTGCCACGTAGGGTGCAGCATCAAGGAAAGAGAAAGCTTGCCGGAAAAAGGCGATTCTTGAAATCGTCATCAGAAAAGGTCCGACGTAAAGCAGAATTGTTAACTGACTGATCCGTCTGGCCACCCGGAGGATTCTGAAGGGCGAACTCAGTTATAACTATTTGATGATCCTTGGAAAGATGTTAGTGTCCTGCATCCACAGTTCAAGTACGATGGCTTACGGGAAAGTGCGAGGTCACGGATTCTATGTAATCCTGGAACTGTGAGAATGAGGCTCTGAATACGTATCATGAAGGAGGGTTGTATGCTATATGAACGAATACCGGCTTACCCGTACCAGTGCTAAAACCCATATCAGAAACCTATTTGCGGAGGAGGAAAGGACACCTACTATATTGATGTAGGTGAAGTCGCACTGCGAGTTGCAGGAGCTGACCATTTCGGACAGCCACTTCAGGCCTTGCCCGTCTAGTGTGCTCGAAGTGACAGCAGGAAGTGTTTTCTTGATTGGCTGTTTTGCGCTTGTCAGCAGACACTCTGTCAGGGTAGTTGCATTTTTCGTACCAAATGGTTGATGTTTTTGATGTACCAACGAGCGGCATCCGCAGGGGAGATACCACTTGTGTCCGGTTCGTTCAGGGTAAATAAAACTAGACGCGACAGACGACGGTGAGATGAAGTAGACCAGGAAACTAATAAGATGCGTACTCTGCCATTGTTGCTGTTCCCAACGGGTGTAGAGGTCTGCAATAGGACTCGAGTCGCAGTCGAGACAGCGTTGCATGCCAATAAACTGGAGGCCGCCGGCGCCATTTGTCGATGGCGGTGGGTAGGTTTCGTAGTCATAACTATGGCCATAGATCGACTCAATGATCGATGGTGGGCGGAAATGAAACAACGTACATGGAAACCACTTCACCGCTACCTGTGTTAAGCAGACCAGGGTTCCTATGATAGGTGAACAAAATGAACAGCATATCATAAAAAAAGTGACTGTACAGTGGTGCGTTAACTGAAAAGAAAAAGAGTCAGTCATAATTCGTGGAAACATGGGCCAAGTACTTACAATAAGTCCAGACGATACCCCGTTTGCCCGCCTGTGCAGCAGTGGCATATACGGAAAGGAGGAGCAAAGCAGAGCACAACATGAGAGAATGAGGGAAGCCGATGCCAGCATAAGAGATCAGAACCCATATTTATGCGGTCAAGTACGTGCAGGGGGACCGTCAGATGAGTTTCTGGGAAAGATGGACTTTGAGAAGTATTGTCGGACGAGTGGCCCTGACGTCATTTTCCAGTCAATTCTAGGGGAGTTCTGGATATGTAGGCTTCCCGAAGACAGGAAGGATTGGAACAAGGTCGGGTGATGCTGGTATATCGAGGAATTGCAGGGAAGACAAGTTTCCAACTTGCTCGCAGTGAAAACGGGGTTCATCGCAACGCAAAAAAGAACGCAATACATAGATGTGCCCACGTTTCGAACTCGAACCAAGACGTAAGGCTCCAGGGTTGGCTCGTGTCACTATGACCGTTTCGCTGGGCCGTCCCGACGGCTCGGCCGAATAAGGCAATAATCGAAGCAAAGGTCGTAAAAGCCATCGTCGAACGAGCATACCGCCACACCGAGGACAAACTTCACTGCGAGAATGCGTTGAATAAGTCGAAATGGATGAAATCTTACCAGCACTTCAGTGTTTGACGCAGGATAATCTCCGCTACCTCCACAGATGAGAAGTGATCGCCTTACATAAGCCGCGGCAGTTGTTGCACGGTCATTCGAGTTACCAAAGAAACGGATGCGACACGAGTCTGAGGCTCCGAGAAAGTCCCAAACAGCCACGCGGCATGCGGCGGGCATGGTTGCGAGTCATTCCAAGAGCAGGTGACCACTGCCATGGCCCCATGCTTGAGTTCGAAGTAGGACCGAGAGAGAAGGTACCGGCAACGCGTAACAGACGTCAGACGTCGACCAGACTTTGTCACGGGTACAATTGCAACTTGAACTTGGCCGGTTTGAATCTCGCAAAATCTTCATCCAAATGAAGGTCATGGTGCTTGAAATACATGATCATCGATCGAATTGTGTAGTACAACTTTTCTATTCCGTTCGCACACGGTCCTCTGGAGTCGCGTGGCGGGACAGCGGTATGTACCAGTCGGCACCGAGGTCCTGAGTCAGGCCCAGGGGTCAGACGTGTAGATGCAGTACACATGTAGTTGAGGTATGTACATACGCACTGACAGGCATTTGGATAAACGCCAACTTTAGTTGGAAGTGGATGTCAGTAGTAGTAGTATCGCTGACAGGTTCTCTGCCCTTGAAATCATTGAACCAGGTCTACTGTAGGGCTCTTTTAAGTTAATTTGCGAGCCTCAACGGGAAATTGGAACTGACCTGCCTGACAGCTCATGGCATTGGTGAACGACCTGAAGGCCTTGTAACGTGCCAACGCCGTAGTACTACCATCCTCCTAAATGCCACTCGCGGTCCAGCGCACAATGCTCACTCCGGTAACCGTTGCTTAGGGTCCGGGGGCCAGAAGCTTTAGAGTCCGTGCCCACCGGCCGGTAGTATGCAGGGGGCCTGGCAACGATCATCTGCCCTTGGTGGAAGTGAGTACATGACTACACTTTCATGCTGGGTCACCCCAAACGCTACGGTAGGTATGTACATAACACCCTCGTTTCAAGTGAGCGTATGACTTCATCGTGCAGAAGAAGGTAGAGGACAAAATGCGGCGGAACCTTTATGAAATTGTATTCTGTTCTTTTGTATCCGACGTGCCAGAAGCCGGATCCGGTGACCAGATGGCAAATGAGTATGTTTCAAGTTTTTTAGTCAAACTTCTAATGACGTCGTGCTCCGGAATATATTGCAATGGGCAATGATTTAAAAATGGCTATGTATCTAAATAATCGCCGGTGCAACGTTGATCCAACGGGTATCTGAGCAACACGTTATCCAACTTTGATCCTGATGTTAGTATCCTTAAATAAATTTTTAGCAACTCATCCGGAGCCGCAAGAAAACACTGACATTACAACATCAGATTGCCAACGGCGGATAGAGAACCATCATTGTTATATAAGCAGGACCCAGTCCCAACAGACGACACTGCAGAATTATCGTTTGTCTGGAGCAGAGACGGAGAAGTAGCCACGAATGGGAAGTAGAGCGTCACATAGGATGCACCGTCGAGGAAGGCAAAGGCTTGTTTGAAAAAGCTAACCCTTGAACGACGTGTCAGAATATGATGTTATGCATGGGCAGAATTAAACTACTGACTGGTCAGCCTGGCCCCCAGCAGGGTTCTGCAGCGCGAACTCGGTTATGACCAACTGGTTATTCTTGTTGGGGACAAAGTGTCAACTATTTGCATGTAAACATGAATCATGTCACTTACAGGAAATTGGGAATGCGCAGACTCGACATAGCTCTGGAATGCGGCATACGACGGTCTAAAAAAGCTTCATCCTAGTCCCTGGTTGCAAGAGAAGCGCATATCACGTACCCATACCAGTGCTGTGATGTTCGGAGAATATTGGTCAGTACTGATGAGAACACAAGTAAACTATAAAGATAAACTCACCAGATTGACGTAGTCAAATTCACATTTGCCAGCGCATGCACTGATCATCTGGGATAACCAGCTTAGACCTTGACCAGTTGTTGTGCTCGAAGTGACCGCCGGGAGTGTCTTCTTAATAGGCTGTCCCGTTTCCATCAACGGGCAATCCCAAGAATAAGCTTACAGTTTTCGTACCAACGGATTGATGTATTGGATATACCAAGAAGCAGCGCTGCCGGGGGTAATGCCGCTAATATCCGGTTCATTCAAGCTGAACACGGCTAAGTGTGATCGAGCCATTGGAATGGAGCAATTTATTGGGAGTAAAAAGAAGATACATACTTGCCCATTTTTGTTGCTGCCAACGAGAATACAGGTCGGCAACAGGACTGGAGCTACAGTCCTGGCAGCGTTGCATGCCAATAAACCCGAGACCGCCGCTACCATTGGTAGAGGGTGGTGCGTAGGTCTCATAGTCATAACTGTCGTTAGGGGTCGGATGAGTTGCTAACAACAGCGACACTGGAAGGGGCATACATGGCGACTACTTCACCATCACCGTTGTTGAATACTCCAGGGTTACTTTAACAGGTAGTTAGAATGAACGAAACGTCATAAACAGAACGGCCGCACAGCGGAGAGTTGACTGAAAAGGCGAAGGTCATACATGAGCAATGGCGATGGAGATGTCTGACGAATGCTTACACCACGGCCAGCAGAGACCTCGTTTGCCTGCCTGGGCAGCAGCGGCAAACACTGAGAGGAGAACAAGAGTAGACGATAACATCACAGGTGAAAAAGCAGATGTGGCATGGGAGCATTTCTGGACGGTATTTATGCAACAGCTCGGCTGTCCCATCAGGTATCTGATGGTTGACGTTTTTTGTCAAAAAAAAAAAAAGCATATACACAGAAAAAAAAGAAGAGTCGTACCGTGCGAGTCCGTTGGATCACAAGGTCAACTTACGACCATCGGAATCACGTCTAATTACTTGATGAGCAAAGCCCAGTCGCATGGTGAGATAGAAATAGGGTTGGTCACCGCGCACTACCGATGTATTTTAATCGGTAGAGGCGCAGTGAAATCGGACAAAACACCTGTGGCGATGGATCAGAACGGATCCCATGGCGAGGGGATGCCTGAAGTAGCTAGTGCAACCACGTAGGTTCTGAACGACTGTCAGCTGTCCTCTGTCATTTGACTGGTAACCACATACTGCCAGGGCTGTTCCGCATCTGCATTTGTTTCCATGTGCTGGGAATAGCACATGGTTCTCTACATTGTTAAATACCGGGATCAAAACTTAATCCTAACGACCAGAATGGCATTGTGGACTTACAGGAGACAGGTGTGGGGGGAGAGCATCCCGATATATTGTGTGTCCACTCATCCAAAGGACTTCACTGCGGCAGGTTTTCATCCTCGATGATTTTCTCATCGAACATTGACATCACTGAAACTGAATGTGGTCAAGTATTTGATTGTTTGCAGCAAATTTTATGTGTGGCCATGTTATGGGCCTATGACACTAGCAAAGGCGTTTACATTGATCCTTGAATTTCTTATTGATTGCTGGTCTAGTAGAAGTGAGCGTTTTTCTTTTTGCGGATTGGCACTCCCGCTGCCTCGTTCGCAGCGCACAGGACCCTGAGCGCAAGCTTGAGGGGCTCTTAGCGAGCCGCTGAGCCCTGCCATGACAATCAAGTTCTTAATGTCACCATCGCTCACACGAACTGTTGCCCCGTTGTCCGAGCCACTGCCCTCGTCTTGGACCCCTCGTCTCGGTGCGCGCACACCATCAGCCTCAGCACGGACCGTCCTCGCTCGCCTCCGTCTTGCAACTTCGCACATGCGCCCATTCTCACTGCTTGTCTCAACGCGTGCGCGCACGCCCGCGGCCCTTCATTAGGTGTCGTCATTGCAAGTACGCACACCGTCCTCATCTCACCCATCCCTGTCTCGCCTGTCCTCATCTCGGCACGTACACACGCACTCACCCCAGACCCGACCTCGCCCGCCCCCTTTTCTGGTAACGCATGTACTGCAAGTAACGTATAAGATCCAGCGCAAATACGCCCCTGCACGCTACCTATCCCCACGCTTAGGCCCGTTCACCACGCGCACGTCCCGCTATCCATCCTTTCCCGCCAGCCATGTGCCATATAAACACTCATGCCGACTCCGCTGCGATGTCGGACAACAACGCGCCAACAGGCTTGGCCGCGGACACGACGACTTGTCGTCCGACATGCCGCTGTAACGGCGGGCGTGAGGACGGCAACAGAAATACATTGACCGACACACCAACACATGCGCACAGCATCGCCAGTTCAGGGCCCTCGGCCCCACCCTGACGTCACTAGTTCCCTCCTAGTATTTTCAATCTTTTGGTGCTAATGTTAAGGTTCATACTTTGGACCAGAGCCCTGGAATGGAACGACGGAACGGTAATCTCCGCAGAATTCAGGGTGCACTTACGATAAGTTGAATGGTTTGGTTCGGATCATGATCAGCAATTTGCTTAAAAGCTCGTCTGTGCGCCTGCAAATTTCAAGCCTTTTCTTTCCCCGCCACATCGTGTAAGAGAAGTTAAGTCTTGGCTGTGTGGTGTGTCTCGCTTCTCATTGGTCCATCTTGCCTTGATGAGTTTATTTCAAGAGTTGTGCCTGCTGCAAGTGTTGTACATATTTTTGCTCACTTACTTTGGATTGCGATTGTGCAGGTTATGTAGAGTCTTGATTGTGATTAGTCTTGGTCGAGTAGAAGAGTTCTCTGGTACAAGTACTCATACTTGAATATGGAAGTTCAATGGATTCATTACTGAAGCTATGCATAGTAATCCAATGGTAAGTCTACGTTCTGCACATTATTCGCGTGATTGGTCGTGGAGAATAGCATTAAAATCTTTTTATAATGCTATAGATATCTAGATAACATATGTGATTAGTTGTTCAAATGGGTATACATACTCATTCATAGGTTGGTTTGTGGCTGTGATTTTATCCTTTTACCATGATCTATGCCCCTCGACTCACCCCGCCCCCGCCTCGCCCGCCTTCTCCCTCATGCGTTGCAACCAACGCAACCACCGTCGTTGTCATCCCTTTTCACCCGCCCCTGCCTCTCCCCCCCTATCCCTTGCGCGTTGCAACTGACGCAATGACGACCGTGGCGACTTGCACCTGCCCCTGCATCACCCGCCCTCTCCCTCTCTCCCTCGCGCGTTGCAACCAACGCGACGATGACGACAACAGCGACATGCAGTCGTTGTCATCGTTGTCGTCGTCATTTGTCACCCCCGCCCTCGTCCCACCCTCGCCTCCACCTGCCCACCGGCACACTGCCCAATGCCACCTCGCTTGCCCTCCTCGCCCTCTCTTGCTCGCGCCCTCGCCGCCTCTCGCTCCTCTCGCTTCTACCCACCCCTCGCGTCCGCCCCACCTTGCTCGCCCCTGCCCTCGCCTTCGTGCATTGCAACGTGAAGACGACGCCAACTGCACGTCGCCACTGCACCCATCCCGCTCGCTCTCACCCTCACCTTCGTGTTGTAATGCAACTTCTATTCCATTCGCACACGGTTTTTTGGAGCGGCGTGCCGGGACAGCGGTATGTACCAGTCGGCACCGACTTTCAACTAAAGTTGGCGTTTATCCAAATGCCTGTCAGTGCGTACATCAACTACGTGTGTATCTACATGTCTGCCCCTGGGCCTGACTCAGGACCTGGATGTCAGTATTACTGACAGTTTGAAATCCTTGAACCAAGTCTACTCTCTAGAACTCTTTGTGAGCCTCAATCAGAAAATGAAATTGACCTTCCAGCCAGCTCATGGCATTGGTGAACGACCTAAAGGCCTTGTAACGTGCCAACGCCGTAGTACCATCCTCTTAAATCCCACTCGTCAAGTGCACAGTGCGGCGCACTCGGCTGCTTATATAATTAGGGTCGGGGGATTAGAAGTTCAATATTCAATCCGCACCCACCGGCCGGTAGTATGCAGGGGGGCCAACCATCGTCTACTTGGTGGAGGTGTGTACACGACCGCACTGTCCCTATAGTTGTCCCTATCGAGATCCCAAACGCTGCGGTAGGTATATTATATATATGTAACACCCTCGTTTCATGTGAGCGTATGACCATAAGTATCAGTGAAATGGGCTAGGTTTAACCGACGGTCCTGACCAGTCCTGAACAACTTTTCGGTTTCCTGAAATGACTTCATCGTGCAGAAGAAGGCAGAGGACAAAATGCGGCGGAACCTTTATATAATTGTATTCAGTTCTTTTGAATCCGACGTGCCAGAAGCCTCCTGTGACCGGATGGCGAATAAGTATGTTTCAAGTTTTTAGTCTAGTCAAACCTCTGAAATGCTCGGGTGCATACTGTAATGGACGTATGACTTATAAACAATCCTTACTGACGTGACTTTTGATACTTATGTGACTTTATCCTCTGTCCCATCGGAGGGTAGTATGCTTACTATTGTTAACAGGACTACGGTCAGTTTGTGAAGGTCACGTACAATACGTGCACCAGTGAGTTTGTTACACATGTAAACTACACCGTGTTACCGTGTGTATCCGACTGGGTGAGGACTATACTTGTTTTTTTTTTTTTTTTTCGAGCAATCCCGCTGACGCATGCTGATCGTGTGCACGTTTGCAGAGTGCGTTGGTTCCATGTATTTAAATCATCGCCGGTGCAACGTCGATCGATCGATCCAACAGATATCTGAGCAGCATGTTATCCAACTCTAGAATGTCCTATCCTAATGTTTGTATCCTTAAATAAAATCTTAGCAACTCATTCGGAGCCGCATGAAAACACTGGCAGTGACGACTAGTTAGTACATCAAATTGCCAACGGCGGAGGGAGAACCATCATTGTTATATAAGCAGGACCCAGTCCCAGCAAACGACACTGCAGAATTATCGTGTGTCTGGAGCAGAGACGGAGAAGTAGCCACGAATGGGAAGTAGAGCGTCACATAGGATGCACCGTCGAGGAAGGCAAAGGCTTGTTTGAAAAAGCTAACCCTTGAACGACGTGTCAGAATATGATGTTATGCATGGGCAGAATTAAACTACTGACTGGTCAGCCTGGCCCCCAGCAGGGTTCTGCAGCGCGAACTCGGTTATGACCAACTGGTAATTCTTGTTGGGGACAAAGTGTCAACTATTTGCATGTAAACATGAATCATGTCACTTACAAGAAATTGAGAATGCGCAGACTCGACATAGCTCTGGAATGCGGCATACGACGGTCTAAAAAAGCTTCATCCTAGTCCCTGGTTGCAAGAGAAGCGCATATCACGTACCCATACCAGTGCTGTGATGTTCGGAGAATATTGGTCAGTACTGATGAGAACACAAGTAAACTATAAAGATAAACTCACCAGATTGACGTAGTCAAATTCACATTTGCCAGCGCATGCACTGATCATCTGGGATAACCAGCTTAGACCTTGACCAGTTGCTGTGCTCGAAGAAACCGCCGGAAGTGCCTTCTTAATAGGCTGTCCCTTTCCATTAGCGAGCAATCTCATGAATAAGCTTACAGTTCCTACCAACGGATTGATGTATTGGATATACCAAGAAGCAGCGGTGCTGGGGGTAATGCCTCCCATATCCGGTTCATTCAAGCTGAACACAGCTAAGTGTGATCGAACCATTGGGATGAGCAAATTAGTAAAAAAAGGTAACATACTTGCCCATTTTTGTTGCTGCCAGCGAGAATAGAGGTCGGCAACAGGACTGGAGCTACAGTCCTGGCAGCGTTGCATGCCAATAAACCCGAGACCGCCGTTACCATTAGTAGAGGGTGGTGCGTAGGTCTCATAGTCATAACTGTCGTTAGGGGTCGGATGAGTTGCTAACAACAACGACACTGGAAAGGGCATACATGGCGACTACTTCACCATCACCGTTGTTGAATACTCCAGGGTTACTTTAACAGGTAGTTAGAATGAACGAAACGTCATGGACAGAACGGCCGCACAGCGGAGAGTTGACTGAAAAGGCAAAGGTCATACATGAGCAATGGCGATGGAGATGTCTGACGAATGCTTACACCACGGCCAGCAGAGACCTCGTTTGCCTGCCTGTGCGGCAGCGGCAAACACTGAGAGGAGAACAAGAGTAGACGATAACATCACAGGCGAAAAAGCAGATGTGGCATAGGAGCATATCTGGATGGTATTTATGCAATAGCTCGGCTGTGCCCATCAGGAATCAGATGGTTGACGTTTTTTGTCAAAAGAAATATACACAGAAAAAAAAATAAGAGTCGTAGCTTGCGAGCCCGTTGGATCACAAGGTCAACTCAAGATTATCGGAATCACGTCTAATTGATGAGCAAAAGTCCAGTCGCATGCCGAGATTCAAATAGGGTTGGTCACCGCGCTCTACCGATGTATTTTAATCGGTAGAGGGGCAGTAAAATTGGGCAGAACACTGGCTGCGGTGGATCAGAACGGATCTCATGGCGAGGGGATGCCTGAAGTAGCTAGTGCAGCCATGTAGGTTCCGAACAACTCTTAGCTGTCATCTGTCATTTGACTGGTAACGAGATACTGCCAGGGTTGTTCCGCCGATCTGCATTTGTTTCCATGTGCTTTTCCCAGCACATGAGTTCTCTGCATTATTAAACACCGAGATAAAAACTCAATTGTGGACTTACAGGAGACGGGTGTGAGGGGGAGAGCATCCCGATATGTTGTTGTGCCTGCTCATCCAAAAGACTTCAGGTTTTCATCCTCGATGATTCTCTCATCCAGCATTGACACTGCTTCGCAGTCAGTATCGGTGTGCCAGTCCGAAATGTCCATGCACTGGCAGGAGTGAATATACATAACATGCGGCGTTCCCAAGCCCACCCACTTCAATAGTGGCATTTTAAAAACTTGCCTTGACAAATTAATGAACTTGATTCTTTGACCCATGGCCGAGGTAGTGGCACGGGGTTAAGTTTAAACGCTGTAGGGTTAGGGTTAACATGCACGCGGTGACGCGTCATCGAGCTAAACGAACTTGGCAGTCGACGACGACGACCACAATAACGACGACGACGACGACGACGACGAGAGCTCCAAAATGCCTCTCGAAGCGACGATGATGATCATCGACAACTCCGAGTACATGCGGAACGGTGACTACGTGCCCTCGCGATTCGATGCCCAGTCCGACGCCGTCAACGCCATCTTCCAGACCAAGATCGACTCCAACCCAGAGAACACGGTCGGTCTCATGACCATGGCTCACAAAGGGTGCGTAAGTATCAGCTTCTCAACGTCGCGCGCCGTAGTGCACACACACACATCCATCCTTTCGCTTTTTGTTAGCCCCGAAGTGCTCGTGACCCATTCCAAAGATCTCGGTCAAATTCTCAAAGCGATCCATACCGCCGAGTCCAAGATCGGTGGGTCGATAGACATCCCTACTGCTATCAACATTGGCCAGCTCGCGCTCAAGCACCGCGAAAACAAGAATCTCCGGCAGCGCATCATCGTCTTCGTTGGATCACCGCTGCAGGGCGCCGGAGCGGACGAACGAGAGATGGTCAAGCTCGCCAAGAAGCTCAAAAAAAACAACGTGGCTGTCGACTTTGTCTCTTTTGGGGACGGCATCGAGGAGGGAGAATCCAGCGTGCTCAAATCTTTCATTGACAATGCAACGAGCGGCGATAATTCGTATGTGAACCCTCTCCCCCCCTGTATTTGATCAGGCTAGTGGTTCTCTAACACAGCACTGATTATAGGCATCTAGTGTCTGTGCCGCCCGGGCCACATCTCCTTTCGGATATTGTGCTATCCTCGCCCATCTTGTCGGAGGAGCGTGGAATGATGGTACCAGAAGCGATGGCCGGTCCGGCTGGCCCATCTGGTTCTGGGGGTGCAAACAACTACGAATTCGGCGTGGATCCAAGTCTTGATCCAGAGCTTGCAATGGTATATTCACACCATCATAACTAGGCGAATTCGAATCTGATCTTCTCATAACAAGGCGCTGCGCATGTCTATGGAAGAAGAGCAGGCGCGTCAGGCAGCCGAACAACAAGCACGTCAAGCAGCCACAAATGCAACTGTTTCCACGGAACAGGCCGATGACACAGCAGATATTGATGCGGATGAAGAAGCCATGCTACAACAGGCCATCGCCATGTCTGAAGGGCAGGAGGTCGACATGGGTGAAGGTGATGATGAAATGGATGAGGAGGAGGAAATTGCTCGAGCTATCGAGATGAGTATGAAGCAGAATCAACGAGACCAGAAGAAACAGTAGTTGCATTTCGCTGTATGTGTTACATGTGTCCACTGTGCTCTCCGGTATACATCTCATTTTGATGGCGCCCTCACCTGCATCGCCTGGCAGAGTCACCAATTAACTCCCTCAGATCACCCAGATTCACTTATGGATGTGGATAAATCGCTCAACCACCAGCGATGTACAATCACTGCGCTACAATCAATGATTCTGAAGTGGAGGTGTCCAGGGTTAAGCGAGTTCGATACTGCATAGTCCCGAGTGAAATCTCGTTTCCTCTCGTACCATTATGTCGGTCGCATTGCCTAAGGTTGAAAAAGATTCGACACGAGAGAAGGCTGTGGATTGCCACCTGGGCACTGTCGCGAAAACACTGGTGAGAAACATATCGATTCCCGAGGCAAGAAAAAGAATACAAACGTGTCCAATGCAGGGATATATGCAACCTAAAGCTGCTCAGCTCCTAAAGTCTGACATGGTGCGCAGTGCACACTCACCGGTGCAGCTAGCATCACCGACATATTCGCACCAGATAACGCTGGACGAGAGCACGTTACACAATCTCCGCCGCACTATGAAAAAAGAGGGAGCTGCTCACCGATAATCCATGTCATATACAGGATCCCGTCCCAGTATAGCGTGTTCAATGCTCTGCTCTGGATGTTGCGATACGTTCGGAATTTTCTCCAGGAATTCATGGCCTGGAGGACTGAACTTGTGTTGGATGTAGTGATTGTAAGTAACAACGAAACCCACAGATCTCATAAATCATTAAGAGAAGATATTGAAATGCGGCTGCTCTTGATGTTCCGTAAGCACACATGGATGGGTAAAATTCTATTCCCCCAGCGTTCAGCAACTCGGCATGAGTCAGCTGGAGTCACTTACGATAAACTGAAGTAGAGTCCCCGGGTAGTGAAAACTTGACTAGCAAGGACGATAGTTCGGCACCCGCAATACATGCCTAGGCACAAGTTATTAGGGTTTGGATACGCGAATGCAAAAAATACGCACAGCCGCCAAAAATAGGAGGAGGAAAAGGATGACCCTGCTCCGGCCCCACATAGCATATGTCCTCAGGATCAGGAGCCCTTCCGTAAAGATGATGCTGGATGTGAACAAGGCTGAAAACGTGTCAGGGAAGACTCTAAGCGCGTTAAAACTCGACTATACCATCCACGGCAATTATGAAGTTCCCACACTAAAAATGAGATCGAGGATGATCCTCCTCGGAGATGTCAGATCATGGGAAATACCCCTACTTTTAACGTGACCAAAGCCGCTGAGCAATATGACGTCTTGTTCAGACGACCGATAGAGGCAGACGGTGATGATGTGAAACAGACCATAACAGGTTAGCGAGGAAGTAAGAAACGGGAGGTATCTTGATATCGTAAAGACGATGCGCGTTATCTCCCACTTGGTGCCCCATACAAACTCTACCTAACACCAAATATGAGAGCGGCGTATTATTGATGCGAACGAAAATAAAAAACCTCGGTTGAAAATGTCAAACAATAGTCATAAACCTGGGTGGTGTGAGTCGCATCAGATACGGCCCAGTGGATGGCACTGATGAGAGAAACATACAAAAATGGCTAGTGCGGCGACTGCAAAAAGATGGTTTCAGAGAGCCGGTGTCATGAGATGCATGCAGGGCAGCTCCACACCGTTTAAAAACTGCGAGACGGGGTCAGTCAACGGTGCGATTTTCCTTTCCCTTGGGAATGCGCCCACTTTTCCAAATTGAATGCGAAAAAGATCATCCAGGACATCATCAGACGCATACTCTGAGGGGGTCATTGCACATAAGAAAGCATGGGGGGAATGAGGCGGCCCTCGTTGAACGTCGCAAGGAGGTTTTAATTGGTTCGGTCGATCGGCTAACCGGGTGTGCGTTACGGCAACCTCGTGACTTGTACTTCGATGATATGTAGTACACCTCTGAGATCGGATACCAATAGTAAGTGGCGCACAATTCATCTGCTTTGATGTGACATACAGCACCATGATAGTTGGAGATTTGTCAATTTCAGTTTCTGAGCAGGCTAGAATTTCCATGTGGATCTCGAGTTATTCAGTACCTGAGTATACTAGAGTCGCTGGTGGCGCGCCGGACACCGAGGATGTATGTAAGTACAATGTGACTTTTGACAAGGACAGCCGCAGCCTCGCAATCATACTAGAATCCCTCCTTCATCCAACTCAAATGGTATTATCATTCTACAGAAAGAATCACAGACGATCGGAGGCGGCGTCCATGGAGGTCAGCCATTGCATGTAGCCTCCAGATCGACATTATAAATTTCCCAGCGAGGTCAGTGTCCTCACATCGGCTCGTCGACTCGCATCAATGACCCATGTTACCAACGCCATTCTCACTAAGACTGAGGGGCTACCATTCACCGTACGTCTTCATGTGGCTTTGATTTTAATCTGAGGATCTTTATGCCATGGCGGGCCCGAAGCC
The DNA here is from genome assembly GCA_038094675.1 of Spongispora temasekensis. Lineage (NCBI taxonomy): Eukaryota > Fungi > Basidiomycota > Agaricomycetes > Boletales > Boletaceae > Spongispora > Spongispora temasekensis. The sequence continues at coordinate 22,797 of JBBPUL010000207.1, forward strand.
GTTTATCGTTTGCAGTCTTGATACTAAGCGAAATGCTTCGAAGCTAAGTTACCCCGGGAGAACTACGTGGCGCTATGGACTCCGCGGTCGACGGAGAACTACAAGCCACTGTCTGTTTCTCGTGGGGCTCTAGCGAAGCAAAGTTTGCATGGCACTCCGCTGACCACTGTCGTCGTTCGAAAGGCGGGGCCACGCCGTGCCATGTCGAAGCCCATCACGGTATCAGCCTCATCCGATGCTGTCGTGTTCCGTCCGAGGCTACTGGCTACCACTTTCCCAGGAACTTCGCGCTTGGACAGGTGGTGCAGTGGCTGACGGTGCGCAACTTCATCAGCGGACTCCCGGCGGCGCCGGGTGGGTCGGCAGAAGTGAAGTCTAAAAAAAAAATTCAGAATACGCGCTTCGGCCTGGTACTAACTGTGTCCCCGGCTTCCGTAGCGATCGATTCTCCACACGCGCAAAATCGCGGGGCGCCACCGGAGGTGTTTTGAACGTCGGTTGTCAACCCATAGTCACGCTATCGTCAGCTGATCCTGCGAATATGGCCCGGGAGAGTCGAGACCGCGACATGCCGTACGAGGCCTGATCTCGCTGGCCGTTGCGAGGTTAAGCCTCATCAGGTGGAAGCTCACCGAGCCGGAGCCAGTGGCGCCCATCCACAACCTCATCGCCTTCTCTAGGTTGATGTTTGGGACTGCAAACACCACGAGGAGCTCATACCATCTTGGAAGGATGCGCTCGAAGCCCGGAATCGACATCGAGTTCTCTCACAACTCCGTAGTCCCCTCTGATGACTTAAAATCTCCTGCACTTATGAATCGGGGAGTCGCGTTCAAATTCAAATCTTTGCTTTTTTATTCGAACATGGACGTCCCGCATTCCATACCCTTAGCCACATAGAACCACTATCATCTCCAGATCTGTGGTTTCTTTCAGAGCTCGACAATCGTAGGTGAAGAATGTGCTAAGCGGGTCAAGACACGCGGGCTTAAGGACACCGTAAAGCGCACCCCCACTTTCGTGGCTTGGCCGAGTCTACTTTCGCCTGTGGTAGAAGCATAAACAAGTCTGGCGGTGAAACCCACAGCCGGATTAGACAGCATGGTGACCAACAGACTGGCAAAAGGTACCTTTAATTTGCAGAAGTTTCAACCACGGTCGACGCCGCCTTCACAATCAAGTCGTCCCCGAGAATGCTGCCAGGTCGTCGGTCGCTATGCTCTCGATAGTTGGCCACTCGTTGAAAAGGCGTCTATTGTGGACCCTCTTAGCAACACCGCTCGGATGGCTTCCTGCTATGCCATGGACGTCGCATGTCGGCCATCCTCTTGCCTTCACAAAGAGCATTACAGGCTGAGAGGGAGACCGCTGGGTCAAAAAGGCTGAACATGAACATGGTGGAGATCTTACAGCCGTTTCGCTCGCCAGCAGAGAAGAATCGGAGGCTTGGAAGAATGTAATGAGGGATACGGACTTTTGCCAGCGACTTTATCACGCAGCACGACTACCTTAACATACGCGCCATATATCTTGGCAACATCCCTTGGGCCTGTTAAGCTGTTTGCTACTTTCTCGCAGATCTCCCCAGATCAGACAAGAACCGGCACCAGCGTGAACACTCGCAACATCATCGCATTTACTCTGTCTCCCTCAGTGAAATGCCCTCCTTGTAGTGTGGTGGCGATAGCATGGTGTTCTCGCTCATGCCAGGTTTGATCGGTCTGGTGATTGCTTGGTTTTGGGGTAAAGGACATGCGATGACAAGTAGTACGGAGCGCTCTGGTCGCGTGTGCAGCGCAATATGTTGGCAGACGCTTTCTTCAACTACATACTACCTCTCCATACGTAAGTTGTTCGATGAAGTTATGCTTATGTGTTACTCTAACACGAACTTGGCGATCCTCTCAGCAGAGTCCTGTACTTCCCTTGGAAAGATCTGCGGCGCGATCCACCACAAGTGTGGGAGGTTGTCATATTCAACCAGCTCAACCGGCCTGTTGATCGCGGCAAGACGCCTCTGCAGCTCCCGCGCCCCGTCGATTAGTATATCTGCAGTGCCAACCAGGACCAGCACCTTGGGCCAAGCAGCCGTAAAGGGTAAAAAGGATCCAGAGATGAGCGGGTCCTCAGCTGCAAGGCCCGAGTCGCCTATGTATGCACTCGCCATCTTCTGGTATGTTTCCAAGTTGTTAACATCGTGGCCGGCTAGCCTTTCTGCAGTCTCTCTCAGGAGTTCCATCGACTGGATCGAACCCGGAGCGATAGCGATGATACCATGGGGGGACGGTTTTCTGGATTGTAATAGGAGGTGGGTGAGCAAGATGACTGTGAAAATGGAGATGTTAGGATGTATGCTAACTCATGACTGCAGAACTGACTGTGGTTACCCCCGGCGCTATCTCCAGCAAGGACAATGTTGGAAGGTTTGTATCCCTTTCCGACAACGTAGTGGTAAGCAGCCAAGAGGTCCTGCAGTGCCGCAGGAAAAGCGTTTTCGGGGATCGTGGCAAGACGATAGCTCGGCGCGACGAGCACGCATTTCTCGGTGCCTCCTGAGTGCTCCTCAACAGTACGAATCAGATGAGCATAGTATTCCATGAAACCGCTGATCGTGGGATGGCCGTGGACATTTCCCCCACCATGTATGAAAAAAATGACGCGAGTTTTTGCAGTTTCTTCCGAGTCTGCCTCGACTTGGCTGCCTGTGAGGCTAAAGAAATAGACGGGGACCCGTTCTGGTTTCTTCAGCGCGCCGGTTTTCAGGAGAATGGGATCGGGTTGTGTGGAAGGAGGGGCTGTCTCGATGCGAACGGTGACATCAGAGGGAAGACTACCCGCCTCTGGGTCTCGCGTTCGCTGCTCCACGGACTCTGCTGTACCATAGGAAAATGGGATGCTGTCCCACATGGCGCGCAGGGCTGTCAACGCATTCTTCTGGGCGTCCGTCGGAGGCAAGTTGGAGGTCATCTTGTTGGACAACACCCCTCGAAAGACTCCCTCTCTTATATCCAGTGACTTCAGGCTTCATGTCGGCCGATTTCCATCCTCTTGTCAGCAATCCCAGGTCATCGCTTCTATCACATTGATGGCGTCTGAGCGGATTGATATAAGTAATGAATTAACAGTATTGATTTCATCTGGTCACCCTGCCAGTTCTTCGGACTTCTTCCAGCACCACTAGTATCCTCTACTCAGTCGCATTGCACGTCAAGCTATGTGAAAATGGTTATTTAAGCAATGATGCCAGTGAATAGCACTCATGATCTATCAGGATTTACCGAGTCGTCGCGGGAATCGCATAAAGGCGAGTGAACAATCAAAGTCTTGCGTGACATCGCGCGACAAAAGCTCGAACATTGTTCGAAGGGTGCCGGTCATCGCCGTGCCACACTGGACCATGACTAAGTAAACATTACTAATGGCTCTCGCAGTGGGACTTTGGAATCGGAACTTTCTTGTAATCGTTTACTACTGATCTGTGGCAGTCACGGTACCGCTGAGTTTCCGCTTCTTTCCTGTCGAAATGTGTTTTCTGCTAATTTATTCTTAACTGGCATCGAAACGGGAAGATTTCTCCTACACATTCATCCTTTTAGATCCTTCTTCCAACTGGCGGACCTCAGTGGTGACCCGGACTCGGAGTTTTATCTACGACATGCTTTGCAGCGATATGCACCGCACAATACGCAACATTCACGATTCATAATCACGATCCCTATGTCTTTGGACTTAGCTATTAGTTCAAAGTTTGCTTTTGTTAGCGAAACATCGAACACGACCATATTATGTATTAGCAATTAAAAATTCATACGTAGGAGAAAAGGAAGCCAACGCCTTATGTGCCCCCGATCCGGCAGAACCAACCAAAGCAGCCACCACTCGATCCAAGTCTCTTAATATTCGAAAAACCAACACGAGGAGCAGTACCGAGTTCAAATATAGTGTAAACACGTTGGAGAAAGATATTCCCGATAGTCCAAGATGCTAGTTCATTGGGAAGTGAAATTCAATACTCGGAATCGGGCACTGAATAGAGACCACTCACAAGCATCCAAGCTATGAGCCATGATGCCGCTGAAACAATCGGGTGAGCCATTCTCTATGGGTCCAAGGTTGAAAATATCGGCAGCGATCGTGAACGGTTTACCGCCAAAGGTAAAAGTCACCGATGGAAAGGAACTGCAAGGGACTATTGAATATCAGTTCAATAGAACCCGAGTATGAAACTCGACCACGACTTACAAGAGAAATAACCACGTTCATCAAAGATCTTACCACCCAACGCCCTGTGTAGGTTCGAAACTCGTGTAAAATCACCAAAGATATAATGGGCGCCAGTGTCGATAATAACATCCACATTTCTTAGGACTGTCTCGCGATTAAGTCGAATCTCGTCCAAGTTCACCTCCCAGCTACCCTGAATGATATATAAATATAAGACATGCACACACAATCACTGAGTTGTCTTAACTTACGACATTTGTAACTCGCGTGTAGGCAATGCTGCGACTGTCGTACAGAGCTTTGTTGAGCCCGCCAATATACAACTCGCCTCCATCAGCGGTGAGATGGAATGCAAATACCGGTTTGGTCAATTTCCTTTCACTATAGAGCGTCTCGAACAAGGAGGGTGCAGGAAAGTGTGAGATAGACTGGAAGGCCATTCCCAACACACCATCAGCAGGGAATTGAAATCCTGGGAAATTAAGAGACAATGTCGTTGCAGCTCCAATGGTCTGACTATCTGCCTACTCGATATCCAGCAATCACGAAATCAAACTTCTTTTTCTTAAGAAAAGGGAAGAAACGTACGGTAAAGCCAGCAATAGTCACGTTATCAGTAAACTGCTTGCCCAAGGCTCTGCCACCGTCTGCAAAAGTCAATCCAAAGGTGCGGTCGAGGTCTTCGGCTGATCGAGATAAACCGGTTACCCAGACATTAGCATGCTCTTGGCATCTCTCTCCACATATATATGCCGGTATGATGAGATCGCTGGATTAGAGTCAAACTGATCAAAGAACTACGATGCAATGGAATAATTCCACTCACGCACAACCTGTGTCAAACTGCACTATAATTGATCTTAGCAGATATATATGCAGAATGCATGGGAAACATACCAGTAAATGTTTTCGGGGGAGTACCTACGGAAATGGGGCCATACCAGATCAAATCCCCGTGATTTGACAACTCGAGGTATCTGGTAGGAACATCACGCTTTCGGGACAGGCTGTGACTTGCGACAGCGGGGTGAGCTACACCCATGTTATTTTCATAATTGTCGAAAGCACGAAGAATCTTCCTGAGATCAATGCATGAGCAGCTGGCAGGGAAAAGAATCGTGCCACGTACGACCTCACTGATGCAGTATGATGTTCAAGTGCATCCATATTGATAGTTTTGTTGGAATTCAGCAAAGGGAATTCGCGTTTAGTGAGCGGTATGACTAGTACACCATCATCCCTCCCGCTAACATTGTAGAGGGCTGCGGCAGCGGCAAAAGCAACCAATGCAAAGATAGTCGTGGTAGTTGTGACGTGCATTGAAAACAAAATGAGGCAGAGAGCATGATGAATGAAATTAGCACATGCATATTTAAGTAACGAGAAATGTGACGACGAGCTGACGTCGGCCGGGCGCTCACGGGATCTACCAATCACCGTCGGGTGACACCGTGCCAACCGAACAGAACAACTCTGAGTCTCCGGGCTATATACTGAGGACTGGGATTACTAGGATCCGTACGCTTACCCGGAACTGAATGATTGATTAATATCAGGCAGTGTCTCGGACTCGCTATAAGGCTGTGCCAGTGATGCATGCTGACGCGACTTGTCCGAACTTATTAATGTTTCGTCGATTTTGCCCGAAGTTCCGTCCTAACATAAACGTGTAGTTTGAAGTTAAAGTGATCGGCGGAGCTGACAAACTGTTAGAGTCGAGCTCCTCACTATCACTCGAAGAGAGCAAAAGCTTTAGAATATCGAAACTAAAGAATACGATACAGGATTCGACTACAGTAGACTTTCTCATAACGTATACGGTCGGGAGCCACCAAAGTTGATACGTTGTGAGATATATACAACAGCAAAACCTCTACTATTATGGGATAAGGGGCAGCTAATTAGGTAGAAATATGCATTACTGTTATGCATCGTGTCCAAACCAATGTAACTAGGCTAATTTCATGAATCCATGAGCGGCCAACACTGTCTGTTTTGCACCTTTCATCTGCTCATGACGGAGTTCAGCCCGAAATGCACGAAGGAGGTGCAAAAACTCAGAGGAAGAGCTGGTGCCAACCCATGAGATAAAACCTGCCTCGAGCTGCTCAGCAAGCGAAACCAACTCAGAAGTTGGCATAGGTTTCGAGCTCCCGTCATCGGAGCCATCTTCATCATCATCCACCTCCACGATCTCTCCGTTTCAGACCGCCTCTCGTCAACGGACCTCTGCAATGATTTCCACATCACTGTAGTCTGTTGAACATCTCCGCTGCTGCATCAGTAAAACACTGGTTTTCACACAGAGGTACAGACTGGTACAGACTAGTACAGAGGTACAGACTTGTACAGAGATACAGACTTGTACAGTGGTACAGACTTGTATAGGTTAGTAGAGACTTATGGTCCAGCATACCATAATCAAATACAACCAAGCACAACCAAATACACTAACCAGGCTATAACCAAACATAACCAAATATACTAATCAAATACTA
>JBBPUL010000208.1:0-29500 GCA_038094675.1 Spongispora temasekensis
CTCATATTTCAAATAATATTTCAAAATTCACTCTAAATACTGATTTCTAACTAGTTTCTGATACTATCTCCTTGCTCATGCTCATGCATCAGTAATTTTACATGATGCTAATTTCATCTGATCTTAGCATCATGTAAAATTACTAATGTGACTTGCTGTCAGTTGGAGTTATACATAATCTGACAGTGTTTACAATTGGAACTGATGCTGATGAGTTGTGACTGATATGCCAAATGCAGATTTTGGGGTCCACTTTCACAGGTGAGTGCTTCCAAATCTGTGAGTCTGTGACTTGTGTATGGCAATCCATAATTATGCTTCACTGACTTTCAGTCAGCAGTTGCCTCCTAATAGTGATATAGGCACACTGAGTGTTACAATATATATAGTCAGGACTCAGAATTCACCCCTTTGGGCCTCCAGAGTCCAGATCCAGAGTGATAGAGTCTACTTCTGAGTCCAAAGATCAGACTCCCAGCTTACTGTACCAAGCCTAGATGACACAAGAGACTTAAGTGGTATGTGTTTCATTACTAAGTGTCTGCCAGTGGGCTGAAACTCACTGATAAAGGGTTTTGGATTAATAAAGCTCCTAAGGTGTTGTAAATGCTACAAAAACACTATTTTCAAACTCTTCTCATTTTTATGAGCATTCTGGTAATACACACTCACTTAATATGATGTTATAAGGCTAGACCCATCATATGACATGACATCACTCCTCATCTCCTTATCTATGACATCATAGTCTAGACTGCCTCATGTTAGACACATGTAGCTTAGTCAGACCTTATGTATTTAATTTATATAGTAGAACATATATAAAGTGGCCAAGAGTCAAGCTGAGCCCCAGCTTTAACCTCTTGTGTCTTTGACCAAAGTCTTTAGCCCCCACTTCAGCTCTCATTTTTATGTGTAGTCAAGGCTGAGGGTCATGTCCAATTAGCATTAGCTTTGATCACAACATTAGGTTAAAGTTGTCCTTTACCTCCTCCTTGATTTATTGTGTGTACAGTATCTGCAGCAGAGCTTGTCATCATTCCTCATGTTAGAAAGCTGATCCACAGGCATAAAGTAGACATTGCTCTATTGGGAGCATGGTTGCACCATGATAGCTAGAAGAAAAACACTCCTATACAAAATGTTTTGTTATATAGTGGTCTGCTGTCACTATAGTTCGCTTTAATGAGGCATAGACTCCATTCGAGAAGACATGCTCATTCACCAGAAAATAAGGATCAAACTCTTAGCACATAGTGGATTAGCACAGCAGTACTACCCATGCAAAGTAGCAGAATTATGATTTCTTTTGTGAGATTCACAGTCTTGGCATACTAAAATATCAGCCATAGCCAGGCAGAACCTGGTTTCCCCCCTCCCTTCAACTCTCCAGTCCTAAGCCAGCATATAAGACTCATCCTCATGAGACAAAACCTCATGGCACCCTCTTCATGGTAGTGGCAAGTGGTTTCTTTTTTAGTACATGTGCACAATTGGCTACCTGACTGGGATTGGACTAGAAACACTAGTTTTCAGTTAGAAGCAGCCAACATTCCCCCATTTCTACTTAAATCATTTTTTGAGGCTTGCAAAGCCACACCTCCTTCCACTAACTTATACACCACCTCAGTTTCTTTCCCTCTTTCTTTTCCCCCAACTTGAAAATTGATGACTTGACTGACCAATTCCATTCCTCTGATTAGAATTTGACTGGAAAACCAAATTGATGCTAGGAGATGCTGGCATATGGGATGGCAACAAGGTGACCTTCCAACTATGGTGGGTCAAGATAAAACTGTATCTCAAGGTCAAAGACTACGACCAAAGAGAAGCAGTATATGCCATCCTATGCCATATGATCAGCAATGCTGCTCAGTTTGTGGTGCAAATGCTGGAGACCTTTATGGAGATTGAGGATGTGGACAAATGGCTATTAGTAGCTAATCTCGAAACAGCTATAAAAATATTTTATGATAGACTTGCTGTAGCATAAGTCCTACAAAAAATTGCTGAATCTAAAACAAGGAAACAATTTCCACACATTCATAAGGGACTTCACAAGTCTCTATGTAGATGCCAAGTGTAATGCAGGAGAAGTGGTTCATATCTTAAAAAAGGGCCATTAATTACAAAATTCACATGGAGCATGAACTCCATGTGACTACAGAGCTTATAGTGGATGACATAGAAGGGCACATCATGGTCTACATGGCCATAAACAAAAACAAATATGAAATTATCACCCTGACATGCCCAATGACCAGACTCACAATTGGCCCTCACCTACTCTCTCACCTCCCAGTTGCCCCTCATTTTATGCCCACTGAAACACAATCTGGTGCCAGTGCACCCATGGATGTTGATAGAAAGATGGTCCAAAATCCAACGACTCCAGACACTCACATGTGTTTTGGATGTTAAAAACAAGGACACATTTGGGCAATATATCTAACAAACTCCGCTTGCTACCCCTACAATCATGTGTTGTATAAGGCTTGTGCATAGTCATTGGCACAGCCCCAAGGTCCAATGCAGATCTTTCCCCCCCCAAAGTGTGTTTCCCCCTATGCAGTCCCAAGCAGCTGCACAACTGTTTTCTCACTATCAAGCTTGGATGATGAAAGTGATAAAAGAGGCCAAGGCCTACTAGTATAATAAGATTGCTGCTGAGAACATAGCTAAGGTGGGTTTTTGATGCCAACCACTGATATGAGGGTGTTAGCAGTCTTGAACAATATTTCCTTTAGTACATCTGTTTTTCCTTCTTCTTATGAAAATTTAGATAAACCTAAAAATAGCATTTTAGACTATATATTTTGGACTTTCTTGATTTGTACCATGACATGGTTGAGGAAGATGACTGGGAGGAGTTGGAACCAGTTGTCAATAACCTATCTTTGTCTTCATCTGATGATTATCCTGTGTTCAATATGTATAAACTTACAAAGATGGCTGAAGACAAAAACTACCAGCCTAAGTTGTTCCCAATGCATGAGCTGTCATCTTGATGTGGGTAGCCTACCAGATGACTGTTCTGCCACAAGCCTCAATTGAGCTCAGCCCTGAAAAAAAAAAATTGGATACTTAATTTTACAGAAATACCAGAAAAAATAAATCATGAGATCCCTCAACATATTCAAATCATGCCATATAAGACATGGCATTTACACACCAATGCTCTAGAAGTGGAGTTGAAACTACAAAGGCAAGACTGATCTTTAGTTTGGGTATCCACATTAGTTGATGGCAGTGCCACATATTGTTTTATTGACTAATGATTTGTCATGGTGTATGCCATCATGTGTAAACAACTCGAGAGACCTATTGAGGTCTGCAATGCTGATGGATCAGCTAATGTTGGCAAAGACATCAGCCACTATTATGAAATTATGGCACACATGGTGGATAAAATTAATACAGCACACTCATTTCCTTTATTGCTTTACATTTCCAATTTAGCTACAAATGTGGTATTTCTAGGTTATGAGTTTTTGTTACAACATAATCCTTCTATTGATTAGAAGACACATTCATTAGCTTTCGATAGATGTGGAGATGTTTGTATCCAACAAGCATCTAATTTATCTGTGTGTGCTTTGTCCTTGATGGAACAAGAAAATATAAAGAAGGAACTCCCAGAAGAGTTACATAACTGTCTGGATGTTTTCTCAGAGCAAGAATCTGCTAAGATGCTGTTAAGAAAGACATGGGATCATGCGATAGATTTGCAACCTGACTTTGTACCTAAGAAGAGCAAGGTCATCCCTATGTCACAAACTAAGTTATCTGAGATTTGAACCTTTCTTGATGCAGAGCTGGAAAAAGGTTGCCCTTCTATATAAATTGCCTCAAATAGTGCCAGTTTTCTTCATACCTAAAAAAGACAGAAAAAAGTGACTTGTCATGGATTATTGGTTTTTAAATGAGGGTACCATCACCAATGCATATTCTCTACCTTGAATAGATCAACTAGTTAATAGGATTTGTGGTGCTGACATGTTTACCATGCTGGATCTGCATTAGGGGTATACCAATGTGCATATGAAAAAAAGGCAATGAATGGAAAGGTGCTTTTATCACACCATTCAGGTCTTTTGAGCTGTTAGTCATGTATTTTGGTTATAAAAACATGCTGGCCATGTTTGAAGCTATAATGGATAATCTATGTATTCCATAAGTGCTACAGCAATACTGGCACTCATTTGGATGATCTCATTGTCTTTACAACTGGTTTGTCTCATGCTTATCATGCTGAGAAACTTCGTGAAGTCTTGCAAATCTTATGGGATAACAATCTTTACTGCAAGCTTTCTAAATGTTTCTTCTTTAAATCCTCCATTGACTATCTGGGTATGGTTATATCTAAAGACAGAGTAGATATTCAAAAGTCCAAAACCAGTGCTATTGTAAAATGGCCACAACCATGATCAGTTAAACAAGTGCAATCATTTTTGGGTCTCTATAACTATTATTGTCATTTCATAGAAAAACTTTGCATATAAAGTACACTGTAAGGTATCAATATATGTAAGAGAAGAGAAGTAGATGAGAATCTCACCTCAGTACTGAATGGATCAGAACTGAGGTGTATAAGTCACATCAAGTGAGAGTTTATCTATGCAGATTAAGTGATCTGGATCTAACTGAGTCCATTTGTAATATAGCAATAATACAACACTGCCCCTCAAATAGAAGGATATAAAATGAGTTCTTATGCAAAATACTTCGCTTTAATGCTAGATAATGCTTTTGTAAGTGTATCAGCAATCATATCTGTGATGCAACCTAACCTAGATTCGAGTAAGGGTGGAGTCCACGTATAATGGTGAACTCCAAGAAAGAGGGTGAAGGAAGAGTTACCGACGGTTGTCGATGATGACAAGCAGCGTTGGGTTGATGTCCTTGCGCACAGAGGTTGCAGGCTGGTGTTGGCTATCCAGCCGTGTCGTCGATATGGGCGAAAGTGGTTGTTTTAGAGAAGAGCCTCCCTATGATAGAACAACACTCGCAATGTAGGACTGGGGAGCGACTACCACAAGTACGCTACCTTATATACTACTGACTATCATGCACAGACCAAGTACTAAAGGGCTTCCCTAAAGCTACTTAGTAACGATGATGTCATAATGATGTCATGCATCAGTCAGCAGTGATGTCACACTGACATCATGGTTCCAGACCATACATCATAGGTCATGTGACCAGTCTAGGCCTACAGATAAGATTGGCGCTGAAGATAAGATGAAACAGTGATGCGGCAACCAATCACAACAATCTACAGATGAGCAATAAATAAAACAAATTTAATCATGTTCTACACTGAAATGAATAAAATGGCAATGTAGGTCAATGTGTTTTGTGCATGTGTGGTAACTGCCATCTTGTGAGAGTGCAATAGTGGATTGATTGTCACCATAGAGTACAGTTGGAAGTGTGAGTAGCCCAAAAATCTCTTTGATGAGACAGTGCAACCAGATAGCTTCTTTCACAGCATAAGTAGTAGCCATATACTCGTAGAAAGCATAACAAGCTCCTGTTTCTCTGAACCCCATAAAATTGCTCCCCCATTGATGAGAAAAGTAAAATCCATGATCACTTATCAATATTCCTGGATGGCCCCATCTGCATCAATATAGCCAAAAAAGCCATGTGGCCAAGTCTCAAATGTAAGCACAAGAGCTTTGGTGCCCAGTAAGTACCAGAAGATTCATTATATGGCCTCCAAGTGTGCCTAGCCATGATTAACATTGAATTGAGAGACATAAGAGGTGGTAAAGATGACATTGAGCCTGGTACCAATGGAGAGATGAATCAAGGAGCCAACAGCCTACCAGTATGGTATATTTTACATTCAGGCAGCTTAGTCCATGGTCTTCAGTGACTGGGAATCCAATAGTATGATGCTCGAGTCAATAGGGATAGCAACTGGCTTCATGTCCAAAAAGTTAAACTTAGTGAGAATTGCCTTGACATAGGGTTCCTGTGACAAAGAAAGTGTCTGAGTGCATTGGTTTTGAGTAACCTGCATTCCCAAGAGCCAGCTAATTAGTCAGAGATCTGTAATATGAAAGCATAATCCTATCTCATCTTTGAAGGCTTTAATGAGATCAGGCAAGCTTTCAGTTATAGTGCAATCATCAACATACAAAGTGAGAATGAGAATGTGCTCAGCTATTCAAGTGACAAAGACTCTCCAGTCTGCTTCCATCTAACTAAACCCTAAGTCAAATAAGATATCACATAGATGTTGGTATCATTTGACAGCACCCTGCTCAGAACTGTAGAGAGTGACACATAAGCAAGCAACAGAGTCACAGCCCTGCTTGTTGAAACCAGGAGGTAGCTCCATAAAAATAACTTCATCATCATCTAGCTTCCCATTAAGAAAAGCACTGTAAAAATTGAACACATCAATATTCTAATTCTGACAAGTGGCAATAGTGAGGATCAACTGGGGCAATGCAAGGTGTGTGACCAGTGCATAGGTTTCATTGTAATCCACACTGTACTGCTGTGTGAACCCCTGAGCTACCAAATGAGCTTTGTACTTATCAATTTTACCAGCCACATTCTTTTTGATCTTGAACATCCACTTATATCTGATGATGTTGGTGCCCTTGAAAGGGTGGTCGATGACACTCCAGGTATGTGCTTTGTCCAAGCTGTGCAACTCTGCATTGATTGCCTTCTCCCATTGCAGCTAGTCCAGATAAGTCTTTGCTTTATCAACAAAAACTGGCTCAAGAGCCTCAATCACAGCATCTACCAGTGCAAATACATCCTCAGCATTCTCAAGATGTTGGTTCAAAACTGACAAGGCCTGCCCAGTAGATCCTGGTTCTTCCTGAATAGATCCAATAGGCTGTCACCAGTACCATCATATGTACTAATGCCACCACACAGCATTCAGAGGTATGGTGATTCAGTCCACAAGCAGGTAGACCAGTGGACAGGTGGAGCACCTGGCGGGTCGACCTCAAAACTAGATCCAAGGTACTGTGATACAGTTGGTGTTGAGCTGAAGTTTGATACAGACATTACGGGTGTTGGTGAGACATCTGCCCCAATATCTGCCCTGAGGCATATTGAAATAGTCTTGTTATCCTACCTGAAGGTTACATTATATTCAACAATAACAATGTTCTGGTCTGTAAAATAGACATGATACATGAAAGACTTAGCATCAAACCCAATCCAGTACCCCTTCTGAGCATGGTCATCCAACTTTGATCTGCTTCTATCAAGTACCCAGCACTTAGTGCCCCAGACTGGTAAGTTACGTAGCTCCAGTTTCTTTTGATAGAGCATCTTGTATGGAGTCTGACCATCAAGCACTTGAGTTGCCAACCTGTTCTTTACCCAGACCATATGTAATAGGGCCTCACCTCACAGTATCTTGGGCAAACTGCTGGTGTAGAGGATTATCTAGACAAACTCGACAAGTGTCCTATTTAGCTGCTCTACTATGCCATTATGTTCTGGCATGTTATGGGTGGTGAGTTTCTGTTCTGTACCATGGCTCTTCAAATAACTGGAAAAATCCAAAGAAAGATACTCTTCTCTGTGATCAGAACATAGATGCTTAACTGCTACACCATGCTGCATTTGCAACCAAGATTTGAAATCCAGGTAAGTTGAAAATGTCTCAGATTTCACATGCAGCAAATGTACATGAGTGTAGCAGGAGTGTCATTGGTGAAGGAGCAATAGTAAGAGTGTTTTCCAGGCATCTGGACAGGTGATGGGCCCTAGACATCAGTATGTACTTCATCTCCAATGGCTGTGAAACATGCCGGCTTATGAGTGGATCTGATAGGCTTCCGAATCACTTTACCATACTTTGTTGCTGCCAGGCAGCAACTGTCATCTGTTCGAGATTGTTAAGTGTCATGTCAGAGTCATCTCCAGTGGCACTCCTGGAGTTGAGCAGCTGGGCAGCAAAGTCTGCATACTTTGGAAGTTTTCAGAGCACCAGCATCAGCTAGATCTCATCTGAAATAGCATGCCCATACTTCTTGAGAGCATTGAAGTGAGCCATAAGTTTGGCAAATGAGCTGGCAGAGTGATTATTCTCTAGAATGGAAAGAGATATCATGGTATTGAATTCTGAGTAGGCAAAAGTAATGGAAGGGACATTGTACTAGGCCTTGAGCTCATTGAGTAGCTTCTGAGAAGTATTGTGCTCCTGAAAGCAAGCAGCAACCTGGAATTCAAGTCATAGCTGGATGCAGCCCAATGCCTGATTATCACTGTTGTTCCATTTATCCATATGCTTCTTCTGATCCTTAGTAAGCTCATCCTGAGTCTTGTTAACCTCCAGAGAGGCACCATCTTCAGTGGTGATCATCTTCTTCCATATAGGGCAAGGACAGTGGACCTTGTTCTAAAGTCCTTGAGAGCAAAGATATGCAGTGATTTCCCATATCCACTTCTGGTAGTTGGGGCTTTGAGAATAAATGTCAGCATATATACTAATTCAAAGAAAGAAAAGGGAGCAGATGAGCCACATCACTGAATGTACAGAGCCCTTCAGACTTGAGAGACATAGGCTTCTCTTGTCAAAAGACAATGGAGGGATTGTTACTCCTTGGGCATTACCACACCAGAGGAGTGCTAAGGCATTGCTGCATCAAAAGGAGTGGCATTTCCACACATCTGACAAGCTTTGGTCTGTTACTCCTTAAGCATTGCCACATCAAATGAGTGCCAGGGCATTTCCGCTCACTAGTGACCTATAATGTTCTGTGCACCTGGATGGAACCAGGTGTGGTGAGTTTTAATGATGAGGGTAGTGGCATTTCTACACAACTGTTCATTGGGGCTCATAACCTGTTCAAGGGCTGGGAAGCTCCTTATTAGTATACTCACCTTTGGTGTTATCGAACATTGTTGAGTGAGATCAAAGAAAAAATGTTCAAACTCTGATATTAAATCCAGCTCTGCTGGGTTTTATATATGTACAAGTAATATGAAGTGTTATAACATGTATTACTATTAGTACTGAGTTCTATATAGTTCTGGATCTTCTGGTGCTTCTAAGTGCTCTTCTGAGCTTTCTGAGTTCCTGGAAGGGTTTGGTATGCTCCAGAGGTGCTCAAAAGACTATGGAAGCATCACAACTACTCCAATATTTAATAGAAACAAGTGATGTTTGCCCAGGAAGAAGCAGTGAAAGTGGCATCAGAGAAGCTCATCAGGTTTGACAGCATTGAGAGCAATGACAACAGAGTCATAATCAGAGGAAAGACTAGAAGTTAGGATGATGATGGTGAGAAGGTCCAGTAACTTAATTCTGATATCCCTTATGATGTGTGCCTATGCCTTCATGTCACTGATCTACAAAGTGATAGACTGGTCAAAACACTTTTCCATGTGTGAGAACTTGCACATATCAGTGAGTTGAGTGGAGAGCCCTCATGCACAGTGGATGCTACTCTAGCAAGTGTGTCCCAGATGACTTTGGGATTATCTCCTTGGATATGAATAATTTGGCTGTTGTTGACATACAGCATAATCTCAGCAGCAGCTTTGAGTTGACATAGAGCATAAGCTTCAATCTCTGTGGTAAGAGATTTTAACACCCTGGTGAACTATCAGACAAGTAGTTCAGGTATCCAGGTTGTATGTCTCTGGGTGTAGATATAAGTCTAATTCTCTAGTAGAGACTTACAGTACTAGTAGGGATGTTGAGTAACTTATAGCTAACTCAGGTTATGAGAGGGAAAGTTGTATACTTGTAATCCCCCTTGTTCTATCTAGAGAGTGTTTTTTGACACTATTTTATACTCTACAGGATATGTTTGTATGTATGTAGGAAAGTAGATATACAGTAACAAGAATAGGGTGAATGTCATATTAGACATATGTATGCATATGCACATGCCAGGTAAGGTAGTTGGTCTTATTGAGATGTGGCATGATGGTAGTGTTGAGAATGGACATTATGGTGTAAACAAGAGTGAGGTGGAGGTGTCAAAGAGTCAGTGAAGATGGAGAAAAGTGGTAAAAGATGAATGTATGCAGGTTGAAAGTTGAAAGGGTAGATATATGTGGATGTATGCATATCGGAGCACCTACTCTAAGGTGGAGAATATATCCTGTGTGTTGTGAATGCTACTAGCTTAACCTAACTGAAGTGCCCTTAGCACTAAAGGCAACCTTATTCTAGGGTTACAGATATGGACTGATCCCTTTCTGTTATCAGATGCCATGCTACCATCTTATCTTTCACCTTTGTGCCCTGATCCTTTGTTTGTTTCTATTGACAATTTTATAGATGCTTGCCTATTCTATATTGGGTTATATCTTGATAGATCTCCCAATCCTATCTCTTATCTTCAGATCTCAGGGTTAGATAAGGCCATGCCTTTCCTTTCATTCTTTCTACTGCCATGGCATGTCTACTACATGTCCTTATCTTGTGGTGCTACTGTTACGATCGGCCCCTTTTCTTTCTTTCTTCGCTACCTCTTACCATGTATTACCTAAAACACGCACAGCCCTTCTCTTTAGTCAGTGTTCATGGCTGTGCATTCCCTTATCTTTTGTCTATGACTCATGCGTTCCACGACGTTTCATGTAGTTCTATCACACACAGCCTTCTGACTCGTTTCACGCTGTATGTGACTCATTCCTTCTTATCTCCAGTTACCTAGTTTGGTTTCTTCTCTTATCAAGTTACCGCACTGCTTGGTCCGTGCGCAGGACTCTTTACGTATAAATAGGGCGTAGCACAAGCCATGTATCTTCAGCTTGAGCCTACTCGAGATAGCAATCTATTGCGTCTTTGACCCTCTCGCTCCCCTCTGCTCTCCCTCTGAATCACTTGGCCTCGCAGCATCTTCGCTCAAGGATACTCTGACTTCGTCTTCGACATTGCTACATACTCACCTAGGCGGAGTAGTAACCAGTCTCCGTGCATTGCGCTCAGGACCTACGCCCCTCGTCTTCATCTCGCAGCTTCAGGTTGCGCATCGAGTCTACGACTGATGCTACCCGTGCCTGTCATAACAAAAGGCTCAAGCTTTTCGAACACGACTACCATTGCTGTAGCTCGCAGCCATTTCGGCCCCTCCGTCACCTTTGAAGTGGCACCCCCACCCACCACCACCACCCCTCATAACCTCTCCCTCTTGGAGATCCACTACGCCCCCTAGCCCCAGCTCCGGAACCACTATGCCCCCCTCGCCACCTAGTCCCCCATCTCCGATGTCGGCCAAACCCACCGAACTCCGCCTCGCCCAGCCCAAGGCCTTCACAGGCAAACAACGCGATGCCATGCCCTGGCTTCGCTCAGTCCTCCGATACCTCGCTGTTAACGTCGATATCTACTTAACGGATGAGAAGAAGATAGGGTTCGCCCTGTCGTTCATGAACGATGGGAATGCCCTCACCTGGGCAGATACCTTCACAGAGAAAAGTATGCGAGGAACCAACATGGCCCTAGGGTCTTGGGACAACTTCGTCAAAGAGTTCAAGGCTCACTTCGAGAGCCCTAACACCGCCGCCAACGCTCTAACCTGGTTGGCCACTTACCGCGTCAACGAGCGATGCGATGGGACTTTCCAACCATCCCTCAACCAGTACATCTCCGAGTTCCGCAACCAGGTCAGCCTAGCAGGACTCAACGAGGCAGCTACTATCTGCCACTACTTCTCCACTGGTATTCCCCCCTCGCTCTCGGAAAAGGTGTACCTTATGGACACCGTCCCTACCACCATCGACAATTGGATCAAGAATGCCTCTCGTCTCGACGACCAGCACAAACATGCAAAGCTTGTCGCTCGCCAGCACAAGCACTCCTCAACCCCCACCTTCGTCCCTCGACCCACTCAACCCTCTTGCGAGAAAGACCCTAACGCCATGGATGTGGATGCCATCCGCATCCCTAAACTCACCCCTGAGGAGCGGGAACGCTGCCTCAAACAGGGACTCTGCCTCCAATGCAGGAAATTGGGCCATTTCTCCAACAAATGCCCGACCTTCAAAGATCTCCCCCCACGTCCCAAAACCGACTGAAAAGTTGCTAAGGCCGAAGAAGAAATACCTGGCCTCATCGACGAAGACGACGATGAGGAACTTCATGTGAAAGCAGTGGGGGTTAGGGATTTTTGAAAGGGAGGACTCCTTCGACGCAAGTACCTCCCCAACGTCTTGTTTCTTGTGCACCTGTACTAGTATCCACATCAAATAGAGCTATGCATATCCCCATTCAGCTCGTGGTACCCTCGCACACTATGAAAGTCGTCGACTCACCCACTCTCATTGACTCTGGAGCGGAAATCTCCTGCCTTGACTGGGCCTTTGCCCGAAAACATCGTCTCCCTCGCACCCGCTTGGAACAACCAATCCGCGTTCGGAACGTAGACCAATCTGCAAACTCCAATGGAGATATCCTATTTTCCACCGAACTCTATGTCTCTGTCGGAGAAGGAGTTACCCAAAAGGTGCTCTTCTACCTCATGAACTGCGGAAAGGAAAATGTTATCCTTGGTCTCCCCTGGCTCCGCCTCGCCAACCCAACAATTGATTGGGAAAAACAAACTATCTCTGTCCCAGAAACCCTCGACCAATCTGCAGACCTCTACCATGCTTACGTCACTGACCAAAAGCGACATGACTTCTACTACCGCGCCCCACCTCTACAAGGTTTTGGGGAAACTTCAATTCGGTGTGTCAATATGACTCCCGAAACTCACAGACACCTACACGCATACTTGGACATCCAGTCCGAGAAACAGTGGCAACACCAAACCCTGAGCCACTATTCCATCAACCGCATCACCCGAGGAGGACCATACATCCTACCCTCTGCTACTATCGCCCGCTATTCCGAAGCCACTAAACTTGCGGAAAAAGCGGGAACTCAGACCCAAGAAGTCACCCTACCCCCAGAGTACTCAGACTTCGCCAAAGTCTTTGAGGAAAAAGACTGCAACTCGCTCCCCCCATCACGACCTTATGATCATGAGATCAACCTTGATGAATCCTTTGTCCCGAAGATCGGGAAAATCTATCCCCTGTCCCCCGAAGAACAAAAGGCAACCGAAGCCTTCCTGGACGAAAACCTTCACTCTGGGAAAATCTGTCCCTCCAAATCCCCTCAGGCCTCCCCCTTCTTTTTCGTTAAGAAGAAGGATGGCAAACTTCGTCCATGCCAGGACTACCAGTACCTGAATGAACACACTATCCGCGATGCCTACCCCCTACCCCTCGTCTCCAACCTCGTCGATAAACTCAAGGGGGCCAACGTCTTTACTAAATTCGACGTCCAATGGGGTTACAACAACGTGTGCATCAAAGATGGTCACCAGTGGAAAGGTGCTTTTATCACCCACAAAGGCCTTTTTGAACCTATGGTCATGTTCTTCGGCATGAACAACTCCCCATCGACCTTCCAGCACTTTATGAATGATTCCTTCAGAGACATGATCGCCGAAGGATGGCTCGTCATCTATATGGATGACCTGCTCATCTTTTCTCCCGACAACGAATCCCACACCGAATGAACCTGCCGAGTCCTCCAACGCATGATGGAGTTAGATCTTCATCTACGACTAAACAAATGCAAGTTCACCACCTCCGAAGTGGAATACCTTGGGATGATTGTCAAACCAGGTGAACTTGCCATGGATCCCGTCAAGCTCGATGGAATTGCTTCTTGGCCTGTCCCGAAGAAAGTCAAGGACGTGCGCTCTTTCCTAGGATTTGCAAACTTCTACCGGCGTTTCGTCCCCTCATATTCCGACGTCGCACACCCCCTCATCGACCTAACCAAGAAAACCGCTGCGTGGCTTTGGACCCCCCAATGCCAAACCTCCTTTGATGAGCTCAAGAAACTCTTCCTCTCTCGACCCATCCTTCGTCTCCCAGACCTCTCCAAACCCTTCGCCGTAGTCACCGACGCCTCTCGCAATGCCACAGGCGCTATCCTCCTCCAAACCGACTCGAACGGGGACTGGCACCCCTGTTCCTACCTCTCCCAGTCATTCTCTCCCGCAGAGCAAAACTACGACATCTTCGACCGCGAGCTCCTCACCATCATCCGAGCCCTCAAAGCTTGGCGTCACTACCTCTGAGGCTCACAACACCCCGTGCAGGTCTTTACCGACCACAAGAACCTGACGTACTTCTGTCAGCCCCAAAATCTCAACCGTCGCCAAGCGCAATGGCTCCTTGATCTTGCAGACTTTGATCTCAAGATGACTCACGTCCCTGGCTCTCTACTCTCTGGCCCAGATGCCCTCTCTCGCCGCCCGGATAGACTTTCCTCCGAGTCTGACAACCAAGTGGTTACCCTCCTCCCCGAGACCCTCTTTGTCCGTGTCGTTGACTCTGTCCTCGCCACCGCTATCCAAAAACACTCCGCCAATGATGAACTTGTCACTCGCCTCTGCACTGACCTCAAAGGACCCGTTACTGCCCCCAACCTTCACAACCGCCTCTCTGACTGGCAATTCAAGGAGAACCTCCTCTGCTACCGAGACCGTGTTTACGTCCCTGAACCTGATCGCCTCGCAATTATTCAACGTACCCACGATCACCCCTCAGCTGGCCACCCCGGGTACCTCAAAACCTGCCAACTCATTGCTCACGACTTTTAGTGGCCCGGCCTTGCCACTCAAGTCCATCGTTATGTCGAAGGTTGTGCCACCTGCCAACAAAACAAAGCAAACACTCATCCCACTGTCCCCCCGCTCTCCCCAATCAAATCCCTTGCCTCACGCCCGTTCCAACAGGTTTCCTGCGATCTTATCACAGACCTTCCTTTATCTAACGGTTTCGACAGCCTGTTGGTCGTGGTCGACCACGGGCTTACTAAGGGGGTAATTCTCTGCCCTACCAAGAAACAAATCACCACTGAGGGAGTAGCAACCCTCTTTTTCCATAAAGTCTACCGTCGTTGGGGCCTCTATGACAAAATCATCTCAGATCACAGCCCACAATTTGCATCCACCTTCGCTCGGGAGCTTGGAAAGCTCCTGAAGTACGACCTTTCCTTGTCTACTGCATACAACCCTCAATCCGATGGTGAAACCGAACGTGTCAACCAAGAGGTTGAAACGTACCTTCGGATCTTCTGCAGAAACAATCCCACCACATGGGCTAATCATATCACTCATGCGGAGTTTACACACAACCACCACCCCCATTCTGTCACTGGCAAGTCGCCGTTTTACCTCATGTACGGCTTCGAACCTCGTGCTCTCCCCACGGTCCTCGCAGAAACACTGCTTCCCGCCCTGGAAGAACGCCTCAAGGCCCTATCCACAGCAAGGAACGAGGCACTTGCCGCCCATGAACTCGCACGCCAAGTGATGGCATCCCGCACACGCCATTCCTTCACCCCATTTACAAAAGGAGACAAGGTGTGGCTAGAGGCTAAGAACCTCAATCGCCGCATTGCGAACCCCAAATTTGCACCAAAAAGGGAAGGACCCTTCGTTATCACAGACGTCCTATCCCCCTTGACATATAAGCTCCAACTCCCGGCAACATGGAAGATTCACCCCGTGTTCCATGCTTCCCTCTTATTGTCCTATCGCGAAAACAGCATACACAGCCCAAACTTCCCGGCTCCACCCCCGGAGCTAATAGAAGGCGAAGAGGAATATGAAATCGAGAAGGTTCTGCACCACAGAGGAACACTACGCTCCCACATGTTCCTGATCCGATGGAAGGGATATACCGCCGAAGAAGATTTCTGGGTCCCAGAACGGAACTTGAAAAATGCAAAGTCCGCCTTGCAGGAATATAAGAACCTTCACCCGAAGGCTTTCCCTCCCCCAAAGCGTTAGCTTCCTCCCCTCACAACGCCCTCCATCGTCTTCGCCCCTTCACCCCTACGTTTCTCCTTCACTATGTCAAATGTCTCATCCGTATCCCCCTCGTCGCCTTCCTCTCTGTCCATTTCAGTACCTCCTACAGAGGACTATCTTACTTCTCCGCCACGCACCCCTTCTCCGCCGATGGCTGACACTCCTCATCTTGAGGATGCTGTGGTTCTGGCAACAGACAATCTTCCTCCTAGCCCAAGCCCTTTATATACCGCCCCCGTCCTCGACCCGCCCGCCGACGCCCCGACCCCAGTAATTTCGGTCGACATCCCCTTACATGCCCACACCCTCCGGTCCTCGGACCCCACCGATAATGAGCGCAATGCGCTCCATGAATACCTCACTGACCCCCACATGTTTACGGGGATCTCCGCCTTCACAGACCCGTCTTCCATCTTCTTCCTCCTTTACATGGTTTATCTCCAGATGGAACGTCTCCCCCACCTCTTCCAGGCCCTCATCAGCAATGAGCAACGTAACGTCGCATTCGCAGGAGCTTCCATCCGCAGCATCCATTCTAGGGTCATTGGACACGTACACGACTTGGCCCATCAGTTGGGTTATCTAGAGTTCGTCCAAGATATCGACCGGTACCTTCGGGAAACCGCTGCGGTCTCCGTCCCCACCAATATCAACATCTCCGGCTTCACACTCCGCTCCCCCTCCCCGACGACCTCCGAGATCATCTGGGACTCCATCTCCGTGGTCAATGATACTCCTAGCGCATCTTCATCTCCTCTGGACCCTATGGAAGCATTGGCCATCGACGCCCTCCAAGCATGCTTCAATCGTATTCAGGAAGCAATGGTCCAACGACGTATCTTGCAGGGAGACCTGCCCTGTCCAAGTGACCACCACTGGTACCAAGATTCCTGTTTCATCTGCCATCGACTTGGACACATTCAGGTCCACTGCCCCCACTACACATGCCCCTTTTGTCACCACCATTCTCCTGGTCACACCCAGGCCGCTTGCCCTTTCCGTAACCATCGCTCCCCACCTGGTTCCTCCTCCTCGTCTGCGTCCTCCCATAGTTCTCACCACTCTCGAGGGTCCTTTCGGTCCCGTACCTCCAACACTTCCCGCCGCTCTCAGCGCTCTGGCCGCGCGCTTCCAATACCTCCACCTAGATCCCCACCAACATTAGATGAAGACGACGACTTTCACTTCGACTCGGTCGGGGAAAGCAACATGTGCGGCTCGCCCGTTGGGTCTTGTCGTGGTTTGTAAAGAAGTCTCACTAGGGTTTCGACCCTACTAAGGGGGTAATGTTACGATCGGCCCCTTTTCTTTCTTTCTTCGCTACCTCTTACCGTGTATTACCTAAAACATGCACAGCCCTTCTCTTTAGTCAGTGTTCATGGCTGTGCATTCCCTTATCTTTTGTCTATGACTCATGCGTTCCACGACGTTCCATGTAGTTCTATCACACACAGCCTTCTGACTCGTTTCACGCTGTATGTGACTCATTCCTTCTTATCTCCAGTTACCTAGTTTGGTTTCTTCTCTTATCAAGTTACCGCACTGCTTGGTCCATGCGCAGGACTCTTTACGTATAAATAGGGCATAGCACAAGCCATGTATCTTCAGCTTGAGCCTACTCAAGATAGCAATCTATTGCGTCTTTGACCCTCTCGCTCCCCTCTGCTCTCCCTCTGAATCACTTGGCCTCGCAGCATCTTCGCTCGAGGATACTCTGACTTCGTCTTCGACATTGCTACATACTCGCCTAGGCGGAGTAGTAACCAGTCTCCGTGCATTGCGCTCGGGACCTACACTCCTCGTCTTCATCTCGCAGCTTTAGGTTGCGCATCGAGTCTACGACTGATGCTATCCACGCCTGTCGTAACAGCTACCCTGGACCCTTATCTCTAGATACCTTATTTAGTAGTGCCCTCTGCCCTGGCTGACCCTAAGCTTGGTCTGTATGCATGGCATTCCAATATATATAGGACACTAGGTTAACTGGGTATTCCCCAGCTTGATTCTTTTCATTCTTCTTCTATTCTCACCTCTAGTATCCAAGCCCTAAGTGTGGTGGTTGTCTGGTGTTCTCTACTTTGTAAGGCATCAGGTTAGGCTTTATCGCTCACTTCTCTTCTTTTACTACGAGGCACCCTTTAACCACAACTATTGCTGTTCCCTGAAGATTGCTGGGTTGCTCTAACCAAACCCCAGTGCAGACTAGCCCAAGCATTCCTTGCACTGACACTCCCCCCAATCTTTCACCCTACTCGAAGTTAGGTTTAGTACATTGCTAGTTTGCAACACTGTGCCAGTGATACAGCCATTAACAGTGTGCTCACACAGCCATTCATCACTTATATGACTGGATCTAGATGCAGTGGCTGCAACATGGCCCATTGGTCATCAGTGCACTTGCACAGCCTATCATGCAGTTACTAAATGTTGAATACCCCAGTAATGCAGGGTATGGTCTACTATGTTGAAAAGTCATATGCTATTGAGAGCATGCACTGATGAGACAATGACAATGCAGCAGCAGACATTATTCATGATAGCAGATGAAGAAGTATGGTATGGCATGCAGCACAATACAAGCTACATCTTATATAAGCAGTAGCATATGGGCAAATGATTCTATTCTACAACATAAGCATCAGACTGCATTATCTTTGACATAGCAGCATCTTTGCATGTTCTACAAACTCCAGAAATGTCAGCACTGCCAAGCAAAGCCAGAATATCATTGCCATGACAAGGATATTTAGGATGAAGAAGCTGCTATACAACACCATAATCCATTCACCACTCATTCTTCCATGCCACTTCACATCACAATAGTGTTGTATAACTGGCTGGTGGTACCAGTGGTGGTGCTATATACATAAGCAATAGACTGGTAACCTTCCTCAATAAGCAATTTTGTGCATGCCAGAATGTAAAAATATTCAGCACCAATATGATACACCTCTGGACAAGTGACAGAGGCAAACATGAGTTTGTAAAATGCAGGCTCAACCCACTAATCAATGCAGTACTAACATCCAAGCTAAATCTTGAGGGATGCTTCAAATGGCAAAAGCCAACTAAGTTCTGCAACAGCATATTGAAAGCCATGATCAATGTCAAAAAATGCAGATAATTTGAGCATAGCAATAACAAATTCTTTACAGTTCTGCTTGCCAGCATAGCTAAAGCAACAAAATTCTATACTCTAGACACAAAATAGTTGAAATAAGTAGTTCACACATCTACCAGATGAAAAAGGTCAAAAGGTAGTCAAACTCACATTGAATAATTCCATGTAACATAATCAGATTTTCATCAGAGCTACATTCAGCCCCAACAACTGATTGATTTTCTGGTTGAGGAAGTGAGAGGGATTCAAGAACTGAGGATCATAACAAGAGTGGGCCAAGATGCTAGAGTCTGTAGAGTATATGACAAGTGAGTTCTAAGACCTGGAATGGTGAGATCAGATTACAAATGCCAGCAATTTCATAAAATAAACCTTACTAAAAAGCTGATAGTTTCATCACCAAAGTAGTACTCAGAGTATCAGTGTCAAGGAATAGATATGTTTAAGAAGACAAATAATGTAAATTACATACATAACCATGTTCTCCTGCAAGGCCAATTTAGTTCTGGTGAACAGTGTGCCTGTCCAATAAGCATACCTTATGTGCATTAACCCAGGAATGCTTCTAATGCTGGTGGGTGCTCTAACTGCCTTGAACTGTCCATTTGCATTGATGCTAGAGATGCTTCATTTCTAGATCCATTCTCCATCCATGCCCTGCACCAGATGGTCAACACAAGAAAGCTCTGCCAGTTCATTTCATCTTCCCTATTTCCATTCTTCTCTCATAGCTATTCTTGTTACTGCTAAACATGAGCTCCACCTGCTGGTAGTTATGCTGTCAGATTCTCCATCAGCAAATCACAGAAGAGCTGCAGGTGGCTGTATAGCTAGCTACAGACAACTACAGTTGTTACAAAGGTACAGAAAGGTCCTCTTCTGTACAGGACTTAAAATATGCTCAAAAAGCAATAATATACTGATTGCTTGCATTTCATCACTCAAACTTTACTCTGTATCACCCTGTAGTGGTCTGTAAGCCTATAGACCTGTCTATAAAAGGGTGATTTGCTGATGTCTGTACTGCTTGATTTTACCAGCAGCAAATTTCAACTTGCTCTGGCACTACCTGGGGATAACATATGTGATGATGTGTATTCCTTATTGTGGCCTGTATTTGTACTAAGTCTACACTTGTAGATCTCTGGACAAAGACTCTCAGCCAGCCAAAGTCCTTCTTTGGTACATTTGCATCTTATATTCCAGGATTTTAATGCAATGCAAACACAGTACCAGAGATATTTATTCTGCAACCCACAGACCTCACTCACATCTGGATGCTTTCCTGGGACCATGTTCTTCACCTTTGAACTACAAAAAGTGGTTGTGTCACTTCTAAAACTCTTTCATGTTGGTTAATGACACAACCAACTTTATCTATGTAGTGCCACATATCTGAGCCCTTAAATGCAGAAGCATAAAATCTTCTTTATATTTGTTCAGGTAGTAAAACAATAATGAAAACACATTTGCTGTTGTATTCACCTCAACATCAACTAACCCCAGTTCTGGTGGATATTTCCAGAATAGCTGATTAGCTGCATAAATTTAGAGCCATTGAGTGCTTAGCTGCCAGTGTTTACTGTCACTTTTAATATTCCATAATTAACAAAGATGTGTTGTATGTACATGCTTTAGAAGTGTCAAGGCTACTCAATGATAGAACTAACCTCCTTACCTAGAAAATCTAAATACTTCTGATAACACAATATGGGCAACATCCAGTTATGGAAAAGAGGCCAACCTGACTCCTGCCTACTTTGAAGAACTTCTTAATTTTCATTTTTCTGCAGCTTTTCTAATCCTTTAGAGCTTATTCGAATATACCACCATTTAAAAATTTGCAAGTTTAATGTTATTTGTTTTGTGACTAAGGTCTGATAGAGTTCCACACCACATGTATGCACTCCCAAAGCTCTAGTATCCCTTTGGGTGGCTCAGAATAATCTGCAAGCCTCCCCTTGAGAATAAACCATAGATGTTCTATGGAGTTAAGGTCTGGAGACTGAGCAGGCCATACCATGACCTCAAATCCATGGTTTTTAAACCACTCCCTGGCCCTTCCACTGGTATGTATGTTCTACAGCAGTTCTGAGATAAATCATTAGCTGAGATTTGAGTTGCAGCTTCTCACCATGGGTTTCTATCAGAATGTGTACATAGGCACTGGAACCAAAAATGTGTAGATGTGAAATTATAGGTGTATATTAGGTGTTCTACATGACCATTCTGTTGGTGTACATAAGGGGCAGATTGGTGAATGAATATCCCATTATCTCACATGTACTCCATGAAAACTTTGGAAATGTATTCTCTGCCAGCATCACTTTTCCATCCTTGGATTTGTGCATTGTACTGAGTTTGCACAAAGGATATGAATTGCTTGATGACTCAAAGGGTCTAGTCCTTGGACTGGATTGGGGTGACCCATGCAGAAGAGGTATATGATGTGAACCTAAGTGAGCCTCGAGCTGAGGACACCTTTCTTGAGAGGCTCAGCGACATCATCAGCCTCTGTTATGATTCACCCCTCTTTTTCTTCTAATGTCTCTAATTGTTATTGCATTGTATTACTTAATGAGCACAGCCCTTCTATTAGTCAATGCCATAGCTGAGCATTTCCCTTATTTTTTATCTCTGACTCAAATGTTCTACAAAGTTCTATGTACTTCTATCATACACAGCTTCATAACTTGTTTCATAATCTCTTATCTCCAGTTTCCTCTTTTGATTTCCTCTCCTATTGCACTACTGTACAGCTTGGTCCGTGCACGAGACTTGTACATATATAGAGATGTGTAGCACAAGCCATATACTTCAGCTTGAGCCTACTTGAGATAGTAATCTATTGCATCTTTAACCCTCTCACTCCTCTCTGCTCTCCATAAAAACCCTCTTGGCCTCACAGCATCTTCGCTGGAGGATACTCTGCCCTTGTCTTTGACATCACTACATACTCACCTAAGCAAAGTAGTGACTGGTTACCTTGCATTGCACTTGGAACCTTCACCCCTTGTCTTCATCTTGCAGCTTTAGGTTGCACTTTGAGTCTATGGCTGATGCTACCTGTGCCTGTCATAACAAAAGGCTCAAGCTCTCCAAACACAACTACCATTGCTGTAGCTCATAGCCATTTCAGCCCCTCCATCTCCTCTGAAGCAGTACCCCTGCCCACCTCCACCACCCATTGCAACCTCCTCTTCCTGGAGGTCCACCTCACCCCACAGCACTAGCTCAGAAAGCCTCCCCACAGCACCTCACTCATCACTTAGCCCCAACTCCCCATCCTCACCCACCATAACCTCAAAACCCACCAAACTTCATCTAGCTCCACCCAAGTCCTTTTCTGAAAGGCAATGCAATACCATGCCTTGGCTTCAATCTGTACAACAGTACCTCACCATTAATGTTGATGTTTACTCTACACACAAAAAGAAAATTGGCTTTGCCTTGTCCTTTATGAATGATAGAAATGCCCTCACCTGGGCTGACACATTTACCGAAGAAAGCATGTGAGGTACAAACATGGCCCTAGAGTCCTGGGACAAGTTTGTTAAAAAGTTTAAGGCCCACTTCAAGAGCCCCAACACTGCTGCCAATGCTCTAACCTAGTTGACCACTTATTGCATCAATGAATGACATAACAGAACCTTCCAACCCTCACTCAGGCAATACATCTCAAAATTCTGCAACCAAGTTAGCCTTGCAGGGCTCATCAAGGCAGCCATGATCTGCCATTATTTATCTACAGGGATTCCCCCCTCACTCTCAGAAAAGGTTGTAGATGAGAGTAAGTCTCAGTAGATGGTGGAAGTCAACTGAGGTAGTAAGCTACAGACAAATGGAAAAATAACGAATGTAATTATGTAAGCTACTATAAGCGGATAACAAACGTTTGTATTCCAACACTCCCCCTCAAATGGAATGGAGTCCGAGCTCGGAAGCAAAATGCTTTGCTTTAACAGAAGGAAGAGCTTTGGTAAGGGTATCAGCAACCATACTATCAGTAGGGCAGTAAAGTAAACAAATGGAACCTTTCGAAATAGAAAAAAACCAAATAAAATAAAATCTAATATTGATATATTTAGTACATGCATGATAATTACCATCCTTGATAAGTGCAATAGCAAATTGGTTGTCATTGTAAAGGGTGATTGGGTTGTGAAGCAGTCCGAACATCTCACTGATGAGACGACGAAGCCAAAGGGCTTCCTTGGCAGCATGAGTCGACACAACATACTTGGCCTTGGTTGTCAAGAGTGTGACAAGCTCTTGTTTATGTGAGCTCCATGAGATCACGCCACCATTGATAAGGAAAGCGTAGCCCGATATGGCATGCCAGTGTTCCTAGAATGTGCCATCTGCATCCACATAGCCTTTGAGGCTTTTGGTTTGCATCCCGAACGTTAGCGACCAAGTTTTCATGCCAATTAGACACATTGAGCACTTCCCAATGTAGTAATTCAGGATTTTCAGTGAATTGACGACATGGCAAACGTGATATCCAGTCACATACCCACTGCGAGGTACATGAGTGATCCAGTCACAAGCACTGCCCAAAACAGAACTTGACGCATTGTTGCAGTGTCAGCAGCAAAGGTCAGGGACTGTGACCATGACAGTTAGATGTTCGGGTCCATCAGGATTGACAGCAGTTTCTGATCAGCAAAATTATATTTAGTGAGAATCGCTTCAATATATGATTGTTGCAAGATAGAGATGGTACAGGCATCATGATCATGTGCTACCTTCATCCCGAGAAGCCAACTACTAATGGGTCCAAGATCTGTGATCCTGAATCATGACCCAATTTCATCCTTAAACACTTTGATGAGCTCCATTAACAATCAAGTAACTGTGCAGTCATCTACGTGTGATGCAAGAATTAAAATATCAGCACCTATTTTTGCCACAAAAACTCCCCAGTCTGCTTCCATGCGGTTGAGTCCAAGTTTGGCAAATTCTTTGCTCAATTGTTGGTACCATTTCAGCACACCCTGTTTCGAGCCATAAATGGCAATGTGCAGGTGTGCAATGACTTGGTTGTGGTTGTGGCTGGTGAGCCTTCACCAGGAGGTAATTCCATGTAGATTACTTCATTGTCATCTAGTTTACCATTGAGAAATGCAGAGTGGAAATCGAAAATGTCGATGTCCCAGTCGTAGCAGGCAGCAATGGTGAGTATTAAATGAAGCAATGAGAGGCGAGCAACCAGGGCATAAGTTTCATAGTAGTCGATGCCTTGACTCTGAATTTGGGTGAAACCATGGGTGATGAGACAGGCCTTGTATTTATTAATTTCACCAGCTGCATTCTTCTTTATCTTGAAGACCCACTTGCTATCGATGACATTCATCCCTTTTGGCAGTTGCAGCATGATGTCCTGGCAGGTGTGTGTGTCATCGAGGCTTTTTAATTCAGTGTTAATCACTTCATCCCAGCATGCCCAATCCAGCCATTTCCGTGCCTCATCAATGGTGTGCAGTTTGAGTGCTTCTGCCTCGGAAACTCCCATGAACATTGCATAAGCACTATTGCTATCCGAGTCGCTCCACTCATCAGCCACATCAGCCATGCTCTCCTCCTCACTCTTATGTCAGCCCTCATGAGCCACCACTCCTTGGATACCATGCAGCACAACTGCCACTCCCTCGTTGGTCCCAGTGAGCATGTTGAGGTAGGGGGATTTTCCTTGCAGGCATGCTGACCAGCACAGCTTGACAGCTGGCACTGACAATTTTGTGTCATTGGTAGTGGGTGGTCCATTTGATAGTGGAAATTTGGTGCTAGCGGGCTCAACTTTCAGTAAGTCATTTCTTATGCTGGTGCTTTCACTTTTGAGGCACTGATTGTCTTTTACAGCCAATTTACTCTTCTCCCCCTCGATCTGCGGCCTGTGCTACCCAGAGTCATCATTCCCGCATTTTCCGAATGAAACATTGCACTCAACGTTGACAGTATGTCTTTTCTCGTCATAAATCATAATATTTCTTGTGTCCAGGAGTTTGCATGTCCGATGGTCCCCAGATGTCGCTATGGATTTCGTCATCAAAAGTAGCCTGCCGTTGCAGTTCGCAAATGTTTCCAATAGGTTTGCAGATTGCCTTTCCATATTCGCATGACTCGCACTGACCCATTGTTTGATGCATAGGATCTAATTTAATTCCTTTGACCATGCCTTTCACAAGCATGTCACGGATCATGCTTGTTGCAAGATGGGATAGCCACGAGTGTAATTCCTCCATGGAAAGTACCTCCAGTGAGCTAGCAGCTCCTGCAAATGGTTGGTGTGTGGTATGCTTAACGTGATATAGGCCATTGCTAATGGGAATTTCTCCTATCAGGTGCTTTTGGGCATCAAAGATCCAGCAAGCTGATTCATGGAAGAGTGCTGTGTAACCTGCAGCTGCGAGTTTACTAATTGAGACAAGGATTACCCCCATAGATCATATATGTAACACGTTCTTCAAAAGAATTCATGCCTTGGATTTACCATTTGGTAACTCAATATATAGGTCTCTGCATCCAGTAGCATCGAAAGTATGCTTGTCAGCAGCTCAAATGGGTTTTGGCATAATGGAGACAAAATTAATGAAGAGTTTGTGGTATGAGGATAGGTGCTGTGATGCGCCGCTGTCATACAGCTCGACCGTCATGAATGGTGCATCTGAATTAGCAAGGACAGCAAACGGGATAGATGTAACCATGCTCGGTTCCTCTGCAATAGGTTCAGAGCTGTCGACAAACCATATACCATCAGGTTCAGTTTCGTCAGTTGCAGCATTCATGCTCTTCAAAGATTTTGCATGTAAGTCTTTATCCTTTTTGCCCCTCAGTTTCCAACCTTTTGGAGCCTGGCCATATTTGCCTCCACCCTCTTCCCAGCAGTCACGGACTCAGTGGCTGCTCCAACCACAATTATTGCAGTTGCCATTGAATCTCTTCATGCATCCATTTCCTCTTTTTGTGTCAGCATTTAAAGCTGCATCCTCCTTTTCTGCTTTAGGCTTTATGGAACCCCATGACGAGCTAGTCATACGTGTCAATGACCATATCGATGAGGTCGGCACTCGAGATGGTTTGACTTTGCCAGCGCATGGCAGACAAGATGGAGGTGAGTAGTGGATTATATGCACATGGTAATGATGTGAAGATAATGTTGAACAGGTCAGTTTCCAAGATTGGTTGTGCAACAGATGCAAGTTCCTTGTGAAGAAGTTTTACTTTCTTGAAGTGTGTGCATGCATCTCCACCCTCCTTAAGCTTTAGCTTGCCAAGTTGGCATCTTGTCTTGACACAAATAATAAGGGACTGTTTGCTGAATTTGTTGAAAAGGGTGTCAAAGTACTGTTGTGCATTGTCTTTGGACATGACATCGATAAAAATGGAATCAGGAATGGTGACAGCGATCTGCTGTTGCACGATAGCATCTTCTTCAGTCCATTTGTCACATGCAGTCTTGTAATCAGCCATTTCCTGGATTTCCTCTGGCTTGGTTGGTGTCCATGTTTTGTCAGTTCGTTTGGTGGCAGGGTGAGCATGCTTGGGCTTGGTACCATCTAGGTATCCTTTTAGTCCTCATGCCGTGAGTGATACTTCGAGTCGCCTTTTCCATAAAGGCCATTGTTTCCCTGACGCATCTAGCTTCCAGACCTCGAGCACTCAATCTCCGACTTTCGACATTTGTCTTTCAGGTAGTAGGACACATAGTTACTTTTTGTCTACCCTCTTCCCCTTGTCTCTGACCTTGTCAACAAACTCAAAGGAGCTAAGGTCTTTACTAAATTTGATATGCACTGGGGATACAACAACATATGCATCAAAGATGGTCATCAGTGCAGTGAAAAGGAGCTTTCCTCACTCACAAGGGACTCTTCGAACCCATGGTCATGTTTTTTGGCATGAACAACTCCCCTTTGACATTTCAATGATTGACTCGTTTTGGAATATGATTGCTGAAGGATGGCTCATCATTTACATAGACGACCTCCTTATATTCTCCCCAGATAATGAATCCCACATGGAATATACATACCTGCCATATCCTCCAATGAATGATGGAACTCGACCTCCATCTACATCTTAGCAAATGCAAGTTCACCACCCCCAAAGTTGAATACCTTGGAATGATTGTCAAACCTGGTGAACTCACTATCAGAAAGTCAAAATATACCTCTGGATCTTCTGCAGAAACAACCCAACCACATGAGCAGATCATATCATCCATGTAGAATTCACACATAATCTTCACCCTCACTCTATCACTGGCAAATTGCCATTCTACCTCATGTATGGCTTTGAACCTCATGCCCTCCCCACCATCCTTGCAGAAACCCCACTTTTTGCCTTAGAAGAATGCCTCAAGACCTTATCCACAGCAAGGGATGAGGCACTTGCAGCACATGAACTTGCACACCAAGTAATGGCATCCTGAACATGCTGCACCTTCATCTCCTTTACCAAAGGAGATAAGGTGTGGTTAGAAGCCAAAAACCTCAATCACCACATTGCGAACCCCAAATTTACACCTAAAAGGGAAGGACCCTTCATTATCACTGACATCCTGTCTCTCTTGACTTATAAACTCTGACTCCCTGTGATGTGGAAGATACACCCTGTGTTTCATGCTTCTCTCTTATTGCCCTATCACAAAAACAGTGTCCACAGACCAAACTTCCCTGCCCCACCTCCAGAACTTATAGAAGGCAAGAAAGAATATGAGATAGAGAAGAATCTATGCCACTGAGGAACAGCCCACTTCCACTTGTTCCTAATCTGATGGAAAGGGTACACAGCTGAAGAAGATTCCTGGGTCTCAGAATGGAATTTGAAAAATGCAAAGTCCACCTTCTAGGAATATAAAAACCTTCATCCAAAGGCCTTCCCTCCCTCAAAGTGATAAGCTTTCTCCTTGTAATGCCATTCACTTGTTTCATCCCCTCACCTCTTCACTCTTCCTTTACTATATCTGATGTCGCTCCTAGCCTTATCTCATCTCTCTCCTTGATCTCCTTACTGCCTCTTCCTTCATCTCTAGTGAAGAGTGGTCTGGCTTCATGCCCTAGTCCCCATATACCATCCCTGTCCTCAAGCCACACACCAACACCCCAACTCCTGATATCCCCCTCTATACCCACATGCTTTGGTCTTCTGACTCTACCAATGATGAGCAAAGCATGCTCCATAAATTCCTCACTGATCCTCATATATTCTAAGGCATTTCAGCCTTCACTAACCCCTCATCCCTTTTCTTTCTTCTCTTCATAGTTTACCTCCAGCTAGAGCACCTTCCTCACCTGTTTTTCTCTCTCATCAATAATGACCACCATGGGATCTCCCTAATTGAGGCCTCAATTTGAGCAATCCACACCAGGGCAATTGGGCTCATCCATAAGTTAGCCCATCAACTTGGATACTTGGAGTTCATCCAAAATATAGACAGATATCTCCGGGAAACCACTTCCATCACAGTCCCCACATCTATCACCATCACCACCTATGTTGCTCAGTTACCCTCTCCATTGCCCTCCAAGATCATCTGTAACTCCATCCCTGCAGCTAACAGCACACCTAGTGCCTCATCCTCCCTTCTCGACCCAATAGAAGCCCATCAATGCCCTCTAAGCCTGCTTTGACTGAATCCAGGAGGCCACAGTCCAATATCACATACTCCAGGAAGATCTCCCCTGTTCCAGCAACCACAACCACTACCAGGACTCATGCTTTGTATGCCATTGGCTTGGGCACATCCATATCCACTGCCTACACTATGTATGTCCCTTCTGCTGCCATTGCTCCCCTGGTCACACCCAAGCTGGATGTCCTTTTCATAACTGCTGCTCTCTACCTGGGTCATCCTCCTCCTCCACCTCTTCACAAAGCTCTCATTATTCCTGAAAATTCTTTTGGCCCTACTCCTTCTAAACTTCCATCCACTCTCAGTGCTCTGAATATGCACTTTTTATTCCTCCACCTTGATCCCCACCCACTATAGCTTACAAGGATAATTTCTGCTTCAACTCCATTGGAGAAAGCAGCATGTGTGGGTCTTTGGTGGATTCTTGCTGGAGTTTGTGAAAAAGTCTCACCAGGGTTTTGACCCTACTAAGTGGATAATGTTATGATTCACTCCTGTTTTTCTTCTAATGTCTCTGATTATCATTGCATTGTATTACTTGATGAGCATAGTCTTTCTATTAGTCAATGCCATAGCTGTGCATTTCCCTTATCTTTTATCTCTGACTTAAATGTTCTACAAGTCATCAGAAAATTGGAGAAGAGCTGATATTTCCAGACAAAAATGGTCAAGAAGTTAACAATCTTCTATAAAAAATAATTGTATCTATAGCATTATCCTTGTGGAATCATTATGCTGTTGTGTGTATAATAGCTTATATCCACTGGCTGATATTATATCAACTATCATTTGAATCCCTGTATGGCATGTCATGGATCATCCTTGTATAATTGTGGCATTGGAATGGTAATAACTATTAATGTCAATAGCATAATTATTTTATTGGATAATATCATATCAAATCAGGTCATAATGACATTCAAT
>JBBPUL010000209.1:0-29477 GCA_038094675.1 Spongispora temasekensis
AAGAAATGTGAAAGGGTAGAAGATCAGCAGACACACAAAACACACTTTGAGTGCCTCAACAACATTGTTCTCACCATGCAGAATGATGTTATGTTTATCAGGACTGATGTTAATGTCACATGTGTCTGTGTCATCACATCAACACAGAATCCCCTCGACTTAGCAAAAGACCCCATCTGATCAAGGTGACTTACTCAGAGGCAAGATAACAGTTGGAGATCACAAACAGAGACTGGTTGATGTTGAACACCCTGTACACCTCATTGATTACTATCTGGACCTATAGCACCCAATGACATGAAGCACTCTACAGCACAACATCACAGAAAATCACCTTTCCAGGGTTGTAAAGCAGCCCATTGACAAAGAAGAGTGGGTGGTCAACACTCACCCTTCCAGCACCCACTGCAAATTCAGAAATGAGGCCCTGGAACTATATAAGAGTCACGGGTGTGACCGGACTGGCGCTGTGCCGAGTTAGCATACAATGGGAGCCCATCGACATTGCTACAATTGAATTATGTGCACATGTTATTGCCTCAAAGGACTCTGTTGGTGGGTACCAGTGATGGAGGTTCTGTACACCGTCTTGAGGGCAAGGTATCCGTACAACATGGATGAGACTTTGCCAATGAAGGTGTTCAACACGTACGCCTCCATCAACAATGACAAAGGACAAGAAGAGCATCTGTAGGATGAGGGGAAGGTGATTGTGCCCTGTGGATACCCTCCGCATCAGCACTCTTCAAAATGACACCAAGAACGCACCTTAATGCCTGCACACACTCTAACGCAGCAACACACCCCACTCCTTCTTCACGAATAGAGTCCATGTTGCTCAGCAACAGCTCATGCTCTCCAACAAACCTGGCTAGGACCGTGATTGTACAAGGTGAACTGGAGAGCACAGGATCGTTGGTGGACTTGAGTGTGTCGTGCAATCGGGACCTGTCCGGGGGACTCGTGGTTGTGGGAAGTGTGGTGTGGCACTATGGCGAGCCTTGGGTCAGTTCATGAGCCCTTGTAACAATCTCATCATTCAGAGCGCTGTCTCAATGTTGTCGTAGCGCAGCGTGTCATGACTAAGCAAATAAGTGTGTGAACTTGTGGTGTGAGGCATGTCGAACAAGGATGAAATGAGGATCAGACGAGAGCGAGGTGGGGACAGAGTGCATGGGTAGGCTCTCTTGCCTCTATCCCCTATGGTGGCAGCATTTTTATACTCTACTATAGATATTGTAATCATCTTAGAAAGCAGCTGAAGCGATTGATCATCTTACAAGCCGTACCCTTCGAATGGAGAGGGGAGGCATGGAAACAGCTAGTAAAGTGAGTGGATGAGAATAGTAATCAGGCGGCATGATCATTGGGCACATGGAGTGGTATTCAATTGCAATGTACATGATAGAACAGTATAGATGAATGATGAATGCTTGAATGATGTTAGTGACAGAGAGATTTGGAAATGTGGTCGAGTGTGAGTCCTTGGCAACCATAGAAGGTAGATGCATAAGTGGGGCAAAGAGGGTATTATTTTCTTGTCATGGTTCAGTCCAAACAGTAAAACATTGGTGAGTAGTTCTAGCTAGTCTTTTTTGAACGGAAAGGTTCAATAGTGCAGGATAGAGTCAACTTTCGACGATAATTGATGAGGGAGGACTCCATGAGCAGAGCATCACAAGGTATTGCTCGAGGCTATCGAAATGGATTTGATCAGCTTCTTTTAAGGAGTCGGAGCTGAAGAGATAACCTGAGGGAAAGAGCGTGAGGGTGACATGTACCAAGGCAGAATGAATGCGGCGTACAGAGCATGTTGACTGTCACAGAGAGATGAGCTCTTCCTTCTTTACCTGCGATGATGAAGACCAATGTAGGCATGGTAGGTTCACTGTCGACGCAAGCGAGAGCGAGTAAGGGACGGAAAGTCTGAAAAGGAATGAAAAGGTGAACAAAAAGAAGACGGAAAAGGATGAACGATGTACATCAACCACGAAAAGCCATAGCCTAGACAGGTTTAGTGACGTCAGAAGGCTTAGTGGCAGCGCTTGAGCCTGTGAGGGGTGATGAACGACAGCGTGAGCGAGACAACAATAAACATCATCCTGTAAAGGTGCAGATCCTCATCGAAAAGTGAACAATTGAACGGAAAGAACATCAGGAAGGAGGTAAAACCCCTCATGTTTCCAGAACGTCTTCTTTTGTATGGCATATTCGAACCAACGACCATTATGAATGCCTAGAATGCCATGGACAGGGCAACTGGTGGCCATGGAGGATGATGGTGTGTGAAAGGAAAGTGGAGAAAGGTGGACACTCAAACATACTGAGTTGTGCTTGGGACTATTGAATAGGAGACGGTACAGTGTCAAGGAGCTCATCAAGTGATGATCACAAGATGAGATGAGGCCCCATGAGGGGCAAATTTCGATACAGGTTAGAGGAGGATGGAAACCCCTTTTTCAACTGATGAGTTCGGGATAGATCCACAGGTACGCAGGAGAGAGAGCTGAGTGAGGAGGTAAGTGGGTGCCTGCACATTGAATGATTGACATCGAGGGTGCAAGAGGGACAGACGAGGGGTTTGGAAGCCTGTCAGCAGGTTGTGCTGCTCACAGCGTGTTCTGTTAGGGCCGCAAAGGGCTCAGACAGGGGAGGTGTGGGTCCCATGTGAAATTGCACAGCTTGGAGTGGGATCGGAAAGTCATACATGATCACATTCCCCATGCAGAGATATCATAGTGTATTCATGATCAACGATGGGAATGGCAGAGGACTCCATATGCTGAAGTGCGACAGAGAGCAACGATCAGCATGTATGCCATGCATGCGAGTTGGAGATGAGACTTACATGACTGATGAGTGTGCGCGCGACGAATGAAGCATCACTTCAAGTTGTGGTGCCATGGACACCCAAAAGAC
The DNA here is from genome assembly GCA_038094675.1 of Spongispora temasekensis. Classification (NCBI taxonomy): domain Eukaryota; kingdom Fungi; phylum Basidiomycota; class Agaricomycetes; order Boletales; family Boletaceae; genus Spongispora; species Spongispora temasekensis. The sequence continues at coordinate 2,920 of JBBPUL010000209.1, forward strand.
CGGCTGTGAGCATATAAGCCTGGACGACACCAAAGGGGAAGGTCAAACAAGTACACTTACTACGACCTGCACGCAGCATGTGCCCACAGCATTCCCCTGCATTGCCAGGTTGGGCCAGCGCCTCCAAAACACCACCTTGACCACACCGGCGGTCTTTCAACGAACACTTGTGGTTCCTTCCAGAGTGCAAACATGGCCAGCAACGATTACATGCAAATGGGGTAAAGGAGCGGCATCCACGTCTGCATGGGTGTTGGCTGATTGGGTGGTTCTGGTGCTTTGCCTACAGCACCACCTGGGGCTGCGCTGTGCCATCATGTTCATCAGTGAGTCCTCTCTGGCAGTTGGTTGGGAGAAGAATGGCGGCGGTGGCGAGGGCTTGGATGTGCCAGAGGGGGGTTGAGTGCACCACTGCCAATGAGGGCCTGCATGAACCAGTGTTGCTGTTCTTCCAACCAGACCAAGGGATCAGGGGAAGGCGAGGGTGACAGAGTCAGTCTCGGTGTGTCCTTTGGTGGTGGAGGTGGAGGTGGCAAGCTCGGCCATTCACCCACAAATATTCAGATGGTCTGTAAAGAAGTCCCAAGTTTCAGCTCACCAAGGTCAGGCATGAACATTTAAACACTTGGGCAGATGTCGTCAGCTTTGCGAGATGGTCACCACCATGAGCAAAGATGAAGATGGCCCCCCTGCAGTCTTCGGTGCTAGAGACATTCTCTATTCTACAGTGCAGAGTCATTCCCTACAGTGTTCTGTGGGTTAAGAGGATAGCCCCTGTATGCCTGTATTTTCAGTTTTACCTGTTAGTAAATTAGTAAGACACTGAGAAGCTCAAGTCAACTGAGAGATACTCATTTCTGAGGTGAACTCTCCAATGAAGACTTACAATGACTTCACATTGCCTTTCATTGATTGCACATAAACATAAAAGATGGCATTAGTTGATGTTGATCAAGAAAATACTCACTAACCATAATGTTTAGAAATCATGTGCCATTCGTCACCCGTCTGCAATCCCCACCTTGTGTCATTTCATGGTCCGTTCTTCTAGTTCATCTGACTCAGCCTTACCATCATCCTCACCTCCATCCATAGTAACATCCCCTCTTAGTTTGGAACCCAGACGCGAACCAACTCCCTCCTCGACACTTCCACTTGGAACGCCCTCCTGTTGACTCGTATCACTTACCCCCACATAGCATCCCAACGCACTACACCACACATATCCCCTCCCCACTACCTTTGTCAGCACATCATTCGCAAATGGAACATTCGTCTTCGGATCGCAGCATTTTCCAGGCTGGCCCATAATGGGACACGGGTGGATCAGATGAGCTAGCATCGAGAGCAAAAGGCAAAAATAAGCGAAAGTAGCAGGAAATGAGGCAGTTGATATCATAAATGACAGGCTCATATGCATACATACCCAGTGGTTGACCCTTTCATCTTCAACTTGTCCCATTGTACATGATCCCCAAACATAGCTGACATGGTGTCATTCTTCAGGGACTAGGAGGGAATGGATTTGGAAACCTCATGAATCATAGAGTTCTTGTAGACCTCTTCTTTGTGGTGAATGACTAGGCGAGTGCATGATGCGGGCGGGTAGGAAAAGACAAAAGGTTGTTCTTGGTAGTGAGCTTGTGGCTAGGTTTGTGATAGGGTCTGCGCTTGAGGTAGCACAGACTGAGTTTGAACATCGGGTGTCGATTGCTGCTGTTGCTGTGGTGCATCTGGCATGATAGAACCAAGAGGTTTCATAACAGGAACAGGCAGAGTATGATTTGTGGAAAAGGTTGACAGTGAAGAAAGAAACAGATTTGTGACGGCTGAAGCTGGCACAATCGGGCCAGCGGTGGGCATGGCCAGGTTCTTGACCAATGATGGCGATCCTGTCCTCGACGTAGACACGGCACTGACTTTCCTTGCAGTTGCAATGTTGGTTTTGAGGGATGACTGGTGGTGTAACTGTACTCCCGGCTCCCTACCATTCTTGGGCCACTGTTCACCGTATACACAAAACTGTATTTGGCTCCATACAGCCTGCTATCATCACCGATAGTGCGGGTGGTGGAGGTGGAAGCTGGACTTCCACATTGATTGTTTCCTTCTTGCTGATCCATCTCAGGACTGAGCCGTTGATCGTTTGCTTCACTACATGCGCCTTCGCTCATTTCTCTTTCTCAAGACGGAGATAATTTTTGTGCTCTGACATATTTTCCTCTTCGGTATCCAGTGCACGTGAAATCAGTTCGTCTTGTGTTGGGAGTTGAGTGATTGTCTTTGTCTTCTTTGGAATTGTGGCCTATATGAGGCTGGCATTAAGAGGCATAGATACCTGGAATAAGCAATCATGACATACTTGCTTTTCCCCTGCATCCTTGATACTGCTGATAGTTGCGGAGGTGTTCAATATCGTATGTCATCTCTGGCTTTGCCTCTTGGCGCCAACTGTACCTGCACCACTCTCGATGACCTCACCCGTTTCGGCATTCATGACACCTAGCAAGACTTGGTGTTTGGACTTCAACAGCGGTTTCAATTTTGGTTGGGAGATGGTCAACTCGGGATTGAATGTGACGAACGTGTGCTGCTGCAGTTGCCTTTTCAACACGCACACAGGCAATCTAAGCAGGAACAGCCAGAGTAAGTAACAGTCAACAAAGATTGGCAAAGGTGTACCTTACATTCCCTTCGTTCCATCTCTTTCACTGCTTCCTCTCCCTTGTCAACATCCTCTTGTGCCGCCTCATAGTCCATGCTCACAAAATCAGACTCAAAGATATCCTCCTTGTCTACACAGTGCCAAGTGTTCACTCTTCTCAATGACAAAGCTAATATCTTCCTGAGGCCCGTGTTTCCTTGACCGACCGCGTGAGCCCTGCCAAGGCTATCTCCATCCTAACATCTGTCAGTGTATCATTGGAGAGGAAGCCGAAAAAAATTCACCTATTCCCAGTGGTACTCCTTGCTGTCAGGAATGGGGTGGACATTAATAGCGACGAGAGGAGAATGGGGAAGATCCTCTGTGAGTGTCGAGTTGAATCTTGGGAGTCTGCGGTATCTTACCTTGGAAGATCAAGTCTGCTGCAATATGACTATATGTGATGAGGTAGAAGTGCCAGCCATGACTTATGTAAACAAGCGGAACCTTCGGATGGTAGTAAGTATGGCAGAGAAAATTTAAAGCAGAAGGGAAAGTGTGGGAAGGACAGGCTGAAAAAGGCAGGTGGGTTTGATAGGATGCACAAATGCAACTCACTGTAAAGAAATCGGGACCGGAGTGAGCCATGGAAGCAAATGGATGTGGGTGGACTGGTGGCAACTGAAGCACGAAAGCCTGCCAACCCAGGTGTCAGTGACAGGGTGCTCAACGATGGGCGGTCACGCCCACTCGGAGCCCATACTGGTTCTGCAGTAAAGGGCATGCAAGCAGGTGGGATCTGTATGAATCGACAGTATGATATACTAATACATACACAAAAAGAGGAGCTGAATGGAATAAATGCTCACCTTCTGAGAGTCCACCGTTTGGGCAAGAAAGGGGTACCAGGTGATCATCGAAGGTCAGGTCCACAGGAAAAGGTCCAGATTGATGAGGACAGAGTGGAGGGTGAAATGAGGTGGGATAAGGCACACACTGCTTGGGACAGCCCAGTGCGACCACTATTTGCGACCACACCTCGATCGATGTAAATGGGATTGTGGTTTACCATGTGATCCACGTCACCGTTGGTCATGGGATCCGGAGGGACAAGGTAGAGGAGGAAGAAGAGAGGATGGGCTGGAGCAGTGTCACACATGAATCATTCGTTGTATATGGATCGAACACGAGTGCCAGTGCATATTCGTTGGTGCAAGGTGAGCGTCCGAAGCCGTGGACGTCTTGGTTGTGACGGGTTGTATGCCGAGCATGTGGCGAGCAATGGACTGTTTAAGGGGGATGCACGATGCAAGTGTAGTAGTAGTTTCAGCAGGTGATGGGACAATCGTGTCTCCAAGCTGGACCGCCTCGGCGGTATGTGGTGGCAATGACGGTGTGCCAGCAACTTGTTGGCAATCCCTGCCATCCGGTGCAGACTTGATCCTCCGAGCACGATGCTAAGGTGCATAATGGCACGTCAAACACCATACGCAACATCATTCGCAAACGAGGTGGTTGCCGCTACACTGTACAAAGCCGTTGGCTATGATGGACATCGGAAAACAGATGTGCGATGGTACCTTTGCTTTTCTGATGCGACACTTGTCACAGAGTTGGTGTGTCCACATGCATGTGATGTTCTGGTGCTCTGTGAAAGATAAGATACCAGTGTTCGAAGTTGCACCTATACTTCCCAGATTTTCTGGTTGCTTTTTCAAAGAGATCGTTCAGAACCACTGAGGCTCGTATTTGGCTAGTACTAATCCTCATCACTGAGAGCCCAATCGGTACCATACATTTTGTACATTTCTGAAGCGTCTGAATCATCCTCTGAGACATCTGATTCAACATGCTCACTAATATCCTCTATTTGAATGTCCCCCATTTTAGTCTCACAAACTCGATGAATTCTTGCTTGCCGTCACTCAATCCGAGTTAACTGACGAACAAAGTCTTTTCGGCTAGTGCGTTTGTATCACCCTTTCGTGACTCGATGTTCTCATTCTCCCTGAAGGTAAGGTCAGAATTCATCTGCCACACAAATAAAGAACAACTACTCACTGGCTGCATGGAATACAAATCGGTTGTTCCATACATCCGAATGGAAGCCATGTAGTCACTGAGGGCATGGAACTTATAAGTACGAAAATTGAATGTTTTTAATCTGGGCAATGTCATGGAACTGGAATTTATAGGTTTGTACTGCAAACAGGAGTGAGCTCCGCGCCATTGGCATTGTTCAACCTCGCACTTGAGTTCTCTGGTATGAAATGCGGGACAGGTGTCAGCTTCAAAATTACGAATAGCATTACCTAGAGATTGAGTGGTGTTGTCCATTACTTCCAATGTTTCGTCCGTGTGCATCCATAACTTCACAAGCCCATGCCAGTAGCAAAGGTGGGCTAAGGAGCCTCAGTACACTTCTATCATGAGGATCTGGTAGCAGTCCCTCGAAGACAGGAAGAGCACACTAAGGAGCTCGGATCAGTCGAGGTGATGAAGCACCAGCTTATTACGCACCTGAAGGAGGTCTTCGAAGTCATGGGCTGTCATTCATTTCATCTCCGATGCATTCTTTGAAAACCATCGAATTGTATCCTTTCCAAATGAAGGAACCTGATGATATCTTCCAATTCCTGGCATATCAGTACCACAGCTAGATGTAGTATCACAGTGTGAGTTGCTCACCTTTGATCGAGCTCGCGCATCTTGTTCCCTTTCAAGCTGTCCAATATATGTAGGAGATGAGTAAATATGGACTTCCAGACCCCAAGCTTGAACTCGTGCATTAAATCAATGACAAGCATGATAAAGAAGTTGAAATTGAAATCATGTAGTCACTCGGAAAAGGCATTCTGCAACAGTTAGAGTGAATGCATCCATCTCCAATTTAGTCTAAACATACCATAATGGGGATAAGAGACTCGTCCTTCAGCAATGCTTCGACTCGGGTCGAGTTCACGGCGTAGTTGCCCTCATAAATCAGCCTTCATGCTTTGAGAATTTTGTCCCGTCGATCAACATTGTCAACACAAACCGATAGCTTCTGCTGAATCATATCTTGTTGTGTACCCATTTCGTGTATGTGCATCATCGGGAGCATACACCGTGGACATGGACACGTTCCGAGGTTGCGTACCAATGCCACAAGAACCCTGCTCGGACATACATGGTGTCAGCACAAGGATGACAGAGAATGAAAGCAACATACTTCTCAGGGAAATCAGTGGAGTATGTGAATATGTGAGGGTAGAAGCGATGCTTGATGCCATCATAACACAATAAAACAATCCCGTGTTGATATGCCATTAGAAACTCCTCGTCAAGCAATATCTCCCATTGAGCATGGAAGAGCTCTCGGTGATAATGCATGCAGATCGACTTGCTCACAGCATTGTCACCCAAATATTCTGCCAGAAAATCCTTGAAGTCATCCGGTAGCTAGCAGAACACTAAATCAGACCTGGGTTGGGAATAAAAAAGCATGCTTACCCCCTGGAAATACGCAACATGAGAACATAAGTTGTTTGTTGGTTGAGACCTTCAATATTTTGACTCATTGCCAAAAAAAAGGTAGAGTGGCCACAGCTTCGCATTGCCAAACATAGCTAGCTGGGTTGCATCAGACCAGAACATGAGAGCTACAATGACACGAGGCAGGTCACATCCTGGCTCTGGAGATGAGTCTTGAAGAGTCTTATGCGCATCTAGGAATGCAGTAGAAGTGAAGAGTTCACCATGCACCTTGACGTCATGGTCTCTATGGGGCGAACGCCATCGTAGTTCATAGGGTTCAAAATGAAAGAGGGATGCCTGCATCAGATTTGAGATCTTTTCCTTAATGATTGAAACAAGCAAATGATGGTAAAACCCAGGGATAGTGTAATTCTTTGCCCCTGGACTCCTTGACCAACTATGGAATGGTATGGATATCATGACCAATGAACACTTCCATCTTTTGTCCTCGCCCAACTACTCGGGGAGATCACCATCAAATTGATTCTCCCCAAGGCACTTGTCAATGGAATCCCATGGAGTTTGTGACACAGCAGAGGGCAAAAATTCCGGATCGCCAACAATCTCAAGCAATCACTTAAAACACTCTTTGGATTTCTGTGTTCCTTGATTCCAATACCACCCTCCGAGGTGCATCGAGGTCTCATTGGGGTAAGGGTAATAAGGGTTGACGTGCTCGCTTGAGGCCTTTGATGAGTCAACACACGGGGAGCACAGGTTCTCGAGATCCTCAGAATCATGGTCAGGAAGGGCGTGGGCATTGTATACATGGAATAATCCAAATGTGTTCGACTGTGTCTTGAATACCTTGCGCAGCGAGGAGATCATAGGTCGAAGAGGTTGATCGATGGGGAGATGGGAAATGGTATGAGATGCCGAGTATGGATCCTCAGTTGCATCTGGGGCTGGCATTGGCAAACCAGCAAAAACTTGAGGAGGGGGAAGTGGTGATAGGCGTTCTGGAAGTACGTCCGGAAATCTTGATGGTAATCTGCTAGTAGGGTATCTTAATCTTCGCCGAGCGAAAGATAGGTTGACATTCAGTAAAGAGGGCACATCGTCTGTTGGCTGCTGTTGCGAGGGGGTGGACCTCACGGTAAGCTATCCATATGACTTGAATGAAAATAAAACGAAAAAAAGCCTATTCACATACCTGGTGCGTCTCAGACAAATATGGTCTACCAGAGGAACTCCCAAGTTCGCTGTTGAAGGCCGGACCCACGTTGGCACTAAGCTTCCATCTTTTGGATTGATGTAGATCCTTTGCCTTCGCAAGAGCACTGGAGAGTCGTTTCTTGGCCTTTTGACATCCTCTTTCGTGGTGAGTGAAGGCACCCAAGTTGCTGAAAGCACAGTTGCAAAAACAAATTCATACATGTGTGAAAGTGTCCTTGACAGTGGCCATCAATGGAGTGGCGAAATTTTCACGAGCATCTACACTTAACCATTAAGCTGTGATGACACAGTACTGTTCTGGAGAAAGAAGAAATGAAAAATGAACAGAAAAAAATGAAGGAGGGAGGCCAATGCTCAGTAGTGACTATAAGTTCAAGTTACTCTGTAAGCGATCACGAATTTAATCTTGTGTCATGCAGTATATGCTGATTAGGATTTGATCACGAGCGAGCGAGAGGCATGCGCATGCTCGCGTTCATGATCACCTCCATAACCGATCAACTGGAAAAAGCAGCGTTGTAAAGAGCATGCAGCATTACAGGGGAATGGTAGCAGGGCATACTACGAGCCTGCGACCTAGCACACTTGAAGCATTGTCCATACAAACACGAGATTGCACCTACTCTGAACTCAGAGAAGCACCTTCAACCATCGCCCGTTTCATGCCATTAGATGAATCATCAATGATCATGAATTGTGTGTCATCAGCTTGTCTCTTTCGTCCAGAGGAAGTACTTGTACTAAATGAATGATCTCTCGGATTGAGCCTCTAGAGCGAGCTAGAACTCCGAGTTTCTTCTCTTCTACAACCAATGCCTTCCCGGGATGAGGATAGCCGGGACCTAGTAAAATCACTGCTGAGCATAAGCAGATAAATTCGGCCCAGTCTGGAGCATGATGCATAATCAGTGAATAAAATAATTGGATAAGCCCATCAGATAGAATGTCCAGAGTAACAGCTGTCTTGTAGACTTCCGGTGGCCTATACTACTACTGGCTTTTGACAGAAGCATTGAGGCTCTCCACCAGAAGGAACGCAGTTGAATTCCATGCTATTGACATTTGGAAACCACATCATGATATGCAATCCACGTACACCTTACCAGGGGGCATCGGATTCCGTGGTTAACACTGATGATGAAGCTCAGATGCTGGGTAACTCACTTTCCACCCACTCCGATCCACCCACTCCAAGTCACTCTCGAGCGAAGAATAATGATTGACAGATGGGTGCGGAAGTTGCACAACTCTCATTAAACACCTGAGGGTCGTTGGTGATCAGTCGACCCTTTCTGCTAGGTGAACTTGTTCGTTGTGCAATTCCAAATTCTCATTGCTGGTCACCAACCTCATTTATGTACTAAATCATCATCTCGCCGACTTGTCACGAGTGCCTGATGGTCTGACCACTTTGTCAGCCATCCATTCTGGCTCATCACCTTCAAAATCAATGACAAGTTCATGCTTGAGCCGTCCTGGGAACTGTTAGGTGATCGTCGTGTGGGACATGGACTTCGAATAGCGAGACTTGTCGTGAATGTCAAGCTTTCCAGTTTATATGATCAGATGTGCATTCTGCTTCACATCAACTCCGGATCGGTGCCAGTGGCTGCATCTCTACCCAACTTTCGCTAAAACTACGAACGAATAAAAATTACTACCAAAAAATACATATTGCAACGTCTGACATCGCATATCAAAAAAAGAAAAATATAATAAGGCAGCTTACACAGCCTTCGATCGACGAGTACAAATTTTCACAGGGAAGAAAGGACAGTTCTAAGGGATATCACGTAGCCTGCACCACCAATGGTCAATATATTATACAGTCATCATAATAGGGAAACTTACTGTTGTTGCCTTCGGAAGGCGCTGAACCCGCAGTGGGTGGAAGTTAATGCGATTAACCTCTGTCATGTAATGGAAGACCATGCTGTCTGGTTCGTCTTCGATGTTGATGTTCTGACATTCACTGATAACTGTCTGAACTGCTGATTCCCCAAGAAAGTGATGCAAGACGGATTCCCACTCCAAGCACGCACACTGAGCATCTGCCAGTGCGGCAATGCATGCATCTTTCTTCGACAACGCATCTTTGAATTGCTTTACCAAGGAATGTGGAACAGGGGATGGCTTGGCGGAGAGTTTCTGCACTCCTCCATAAGAACAACGAAACAAAGTGATGCTGAGTCTTACCCTAGATTTACTCGCTTGTTGTTGAAATGCAGAGAGCATAGCCTGTCTTGTTGTAATAGCAGCCTCCTCCAACTTCTTAGAAAGCTCAGGAGAAGGCCTTTCAAATAGTCTTGGATCTACATTTGCTGTGCTGAGGAGAGCCGGACATGGTCACTGCTTAGGAGTGTCGGAAATAGTAGATAGGTCACTAAGCAGGACAGGGACTGAAAACACCGAATCAATGGAAATGTCATAAATATATACCCTTCGGCAGTGTGACAGTGACGCGCAACAATCTGATTACGAACTCTGCGAAACAACGATAACACAAGATGAAGTTACCTCAATCAAGTTGTCAGAGCATCATACCCCTCACCACGCCCATCCAAAATCAGCTGCAGGAGTTCCAAGATACGTGTTTTCTCATATGCAGCCTGTCAGATGCGATCCTGTGTGATGTCACCATAGTGGAAACCCCCGGAGGCGAAATCTCGCAACTCAAGGATGAGCTAGATGAGATGTGATCAGCAAAGAGAGAGCAAGAAAGGCGCCAATGAGAGGATCTGACGCATCCATGCAAGAACAAACACTATTTTCTCATAGTCGAACACAGCCACAGTGTTCGTGAGGATGACATTATGAGCCTGCTGGGGGTGGGGGACAGGTTCTGTCACATCTAACCATATGGAGGAACTGGGATCTGCAATTGCTTCATGGAGAAATTGGCGAGTCGTCGGGTCTGCAAACCACCGGACCTGACCAGGATGAGTGAACATGTGCCAGAACGGATAACATGGCTGCTGTTCCAGGTTGTATGGACCGCTACCATGCTCTCCCGGCCTACTTGGTTCCCAAAGAACCACGAGTATGCATCCAGTGGCATCAACAGTAAGAAGACTTAAACTGCTGAGCGTACTTTCATTAGGTAGGAATAGCCAATGGTGCGGAGCTGATGAGGAGATGAGATCAAGATGCTACAAGTTAGAAGTATACTCACACTATTGGAAATGATATTCCTAAATGCCTGGTCCTGTTGTTCATGGAGGGTCTGTGAAGATAGTTGTTGGTGGATCCGCACTTCGGAATACATCAATAAGATCGTATCCTCGAAACCTCGGTGGGCACTTACCTGCCCCTGATAAATCGGCAGGACATGAGCGGTGCTCACTGAGTACCTGGTCCATGACGTGAGCTATCTCATCCACGTCGAGCAGAAAATTGTCTGCAAGCCAGGCAAGTTGGTACTGATTGGTTAGTATCCGGTGGGAAAGAATGATCACGCAGTCGACAGAAACAAGCCACCATTCATTGGCTGAGTCATGTAAGAGGCTGAATAAATGAACTGACACACAGATGTGAATAGATCAGCAGGCAAAATGTGAATTGTACTCACTCGGATACTCATTATATCCAATGTCCACTGGTGGGACGACCTTAGAATCTTGATGTGGGTCGCCGCCATCCATTCGGTCGATTTGACTTCGAATTATGGTAGCGAAATCAGACCAAATATTGTCATAGTCTGGCGGCAGAGTTGGATGGCTGCACTGCATGACAAGTCACAGTGTATCACCTCGAATTATTACATATGTCAGCAAACCACGATGGATCCCTAGTTCCTATGCTCGTGCAGCTTTCAATGCCTTTTTGGTGCATGCAAGCGGACTTGTGAGAAGGTGAGTGGTTCGTCTTTCGGTGGTGTCAACTAATGCTTGTCCTGCCGGTGTTAGGTGAACATGGATGCTAATGTCATGTTCAATCAGTGTCTACCCTCAGGGCTCTCAACGAATATTTCATTGGAAGCAAGCATTTCTGAAACAGATATGAGCACGCATACAAATGTAGGTAAGGTATACATATTGTTACGACAGGCGTGGGTAGCTTCAGCTGTAGACTCGATGCGCAACCTAAAGCTGTGAGGCAAAGACGAGGGGCGTAGGTCCTGAGCACAATGCACAGAGACTGATCACTACTCTGCCTAGGCGAGTATGTAGCGACGTCAAAGACAAAGACAGAGTATCCTCGAGCGAAGATGCTGCGAGGCCAAGTGGTACGAGGGGAGAGCAAAGGGGGAGCGAGAGGGTCAAAGACGCAATAGATTGCTATCTTGAGTAGGCTCAAGCTGGAGATACATTGCTTGTGCTACACCCTATTTATATGTACAGAGTCCTGCACACAGACCAAGCAGTGCTACAGCTCAATAAGAGAGAAACCCAAATGTAGTAACTGGAGATAGAGGAAATGAGTCATGCACAGCGCGAAATGAATCAGAAGGCTGTGTATGATAGAACTACATAGAATGTCATGGAACACATGAGTCACAGATAAGAGATAAGGAAATGCACAGCTGTGAATGCTGATTAAAGGGAAGGGCTGTGCATGTTTGAGTAATACAAGGTAAAAGAGAGCGAAGAAAGAAAAGAAAAGGGGCCGATCGTAACATTACCCCCTTAGTAGGGTCGAAACCCTAGTGAGACCTCTTTCTACAATCCTCGGCAAGACCCGACGGGCGATCCACACATGTTACTTTCTCTGACCGAGTCGAAGCAGAAGTCATTGTCCTCATTTAGTGCTGGTGGGGATCAAGGTGGAGGTACCGGAAGCACGCGGCCAGAGCGCTGAGAGCGGGTGGAAGTACGGGAGGTGCGGGACCTAAAGGAACCTCGGGATTGGTGAGAACTGCGGGAGGAGACCGAGGAAGAAGAGGAGCTGGGCGGGGAGCAATGGTTGCGGAATGGGCATGTGGCCTGAGTGTGACCCGGGGAGCGACGGCGACAGAAGGGGCAGGTGTAGTGGGGGCAATGCACCCGGATATGTCCAAGTCAGTGGCAGACGAAACAAGAGTCCCGGTAATGGCAATGGTCGCTGGGACAGGGCAAATCTCCCTGCAAGATCCGTTGTTGAACCGTAGCTTCCTAGATGCGCTCGAAGTGTGCCTGGAGAGCGTCAATGGCTAAGGCTTCCATAGGGTCCAGAGGGGATGACGATGCGCTAGGGGTGTCGTTGACCACAGAGACAGAATCACGAATGATCTCAGAGGTCGTTGGGGAGGGGGAGCAGATGTTATGATCACGGATGGCGATATTGGTAGGGACGGAGACCGCGGCGGTTTCCCGAAGGTATCGGTCGATATCTTGGACAAATTCTAAGTAACCCAACTGATGGGCTAGGTCGTGCACATGTCCGATGATCCTAGAATGGATACTGCAGATGGAAGCTCTGGTGAGGGCGGTGTTATGATGTTTGTTACCAATGAGGGCCTGAAAGAGGTGGGGGAGATGTTCCAGCTGGAGATAGACCATTTAGAGGAGGAAAAATATGGAGGAGGGGTCTGTGAAGGCTGAGATCCCTGTGAACATGTGAGGGTCAGTGAGGTACTCGTGGAGTGCATTGCGCTCATCATTGGTGGGGTCTGAGGACTGAAGGGTATGGGCGTGCAGGGGAATGTCGACTGAAATTACTGGGGTCGGGGCGTCGGCGGGCGGGTCGAGGACGGGGATGGTATATGCAGTGCCTGGGCTAGGAGGAATACTGTCCATTGCCAGTACCATAGCATCCTCATAATGAGGAGTGTCGGCCAGCGACGGAGGGGGGTGCGCAGCAGCGAAGCAGGATGGTCCTCTGTAGGAGGTACTAAAACGGACAGGGATGAGGGAGACGAGAGAGATGTGGTAGAGACATTTGTAGACATGCTAAAAGAGAAACGAAGAGGCAAGGGGGGCGAAGACGATGGTAGGCGTTGCGAGGTGGGTAAGCTATTGCTTTTAGGGAGGGAAGGCCTTCGGGTGGAGGTTCTTATACTCCTGAAGGGTGGACTTTGTATTTTTCAAGTTCCATTCTGGAACCCAAGAGTCTTCTTCCACAGTGTAGCCCTTCCATCGGATCAGGAACATGTGGGAGCGTGGTGTTCCTCAGTGGCATAGGACCTTCTCAATCTCATATTCTTCTTCACCTTCTATTAGCTCCAGGGGTGGAGCTGGAAAGTTCGGGCCATGTACGCTGTTTTCGCGATAGGGCGATAAGAGAGAAGCGTGAAATACAGGGTGAAATTTCCATGTTACTGGGAGTCAGAGTCTGTAAGTCAGAGGGGATAGGACGTCCATGATGACAAAGGGTCCTTCCCTTTTTGGTGTGAATTTAGGGTTCACGATGCGGCGGTTAAGGTTTTTTGCCTCTAACCACACCTTGTCTCCCTTGGAGAACAGGGTGAAAGCGCGGCATGTTCGAGATGCCATCACCTGGTGTGCGAGTTTGTGAGCTGCAAGCGCTTCATTCCTTGCTGTGGATAATGCCTTGAGGCATTCTTCCAGGGCAGGAAGTGGCGTTTCTGCAAGGATCGTGGGGAGGGCATGGGGTTCGAAGCCGTACATGAGGTAGAACAGTGACTTCCCTGTGACAGAGTGAGAGTGGTGGTTATGTGTGAATTCTGCATGGGTGATGTGGTAGGTCCACGTGGTCGGGTTGTTTCCACAGAAGATCCGAAGGTACGTTTCAACTTCTTGGTTGACACGTTTGGTTTCGCCATCAGATTGGGGATGGTAGGCGGTGGACAGGGAAAGGTCATATTTCAGGAGCTTTCCAAGCTCCTGAGCGAATGTGGATGTGAATTGTGGGCCGCGGTCTGAGATGATCTTGTCGTAGAGGCCCCACCGACGGTAGACTTTGTGAAAAAAGAGGGTTGCTACTCCCTCGGCGGTAATCTGTTTCTTGGTAGGGCAAAGAATTACCCCCTTAGTAAGCCTGTGGTTGACCACGACCAACAGGCTATCAAAACCGTTGGATGATGGAAGATCTGTGATGAGATCACAGGAGATCTGTTGGAATGGGCATGAGGCGAGGGATTGAATAGGGGACAAAGGAGGGGCGGTGGGGTGGGTGTTTGCCTTGTTCTGTTGGCAAAGGGCGCAACCTTTGACATAGTGGTGAATCTGGGTGGCAAGGCCAGGCCACCAGAAGTTATAAGCAACCAACTGACGGGTTTTGAGATATCTGGGGTGGCCAGCAGATGGGTGGTTATGGGCTCGTTGGATGACCTCGAGGTGGTTGGGTTCCGGAACGTAGACGCGATCTTGATAACAAAGGAGGTCTTCCCTGAATTGCCAATCAGAGAGGCGTTTGTGAAGGTTTGGGGCGGTGACAGGACCTTCGAGGTCGGTGCAGAGGCGGGTGATGAGTTCGTCATTTGCAGAGTGTTTTCGGATGGCGGTGGAGAGGATGGAGTCTATGACATGGACGAAGAGAGTTTCGGGGAGGAGGGTGACAGCTTGGTTGTCGGATTCAGACGTGAGTCTGTCAGAGCGGCGAGAGAGTGTGTTAGGGCCAGAGAGGAGGGAACCAGGGATGTGGGTCATCTTGAGATCAAACTCTGCAAGATCAAGGAGCCATCGTGCTTGGCGATAGTTGAGGTTTTGGGGCTGACAGAAATATGTCAGGTTTTTGTGGTCAGTGAAGACCTGTACCGGGTGTTGTGAACCACGAAGATAGTGGTGCCAGGCTTTGAGAGCTCGAATGATGGCCAAGAGTTCTCTGTCAAAGATGTCGTAGTTTCGTTCTGCGGGGGAGAACGATTGGGAAAGGTAGGAGCAGGGGTGCCAGTCCCCATTTGAGTCTGTCTGGAGGAGAATGGCTCCGGTGGCGTCTTGTGATGCATCAGTGGCAACCGCGAAAGGTCTGGAAAGGTCTGGGAGGTGGAGGATGGGTCGAGAGAGGAAGAGCTTCTTAAGCTCATCGAAGGAGGTTTGGCATTGGGGAGTCCAAAGCCATGTGGCGGTTTTCTTAGTGAGGTCAATAAGGGGGCGGGCGACATCAGAGTATGAAGGAATGAAGCACCGATAAAAGTTCACGAATCCCAGGAATGAGCACACGTCCTTGACTTTCTTTAGGATAGGCCAGGAGGCGATTCTGTCGAGTTTGACGGGGTCCATGGCAAGTTTGCCTGGTTTGACGATCATACCGAGGTATTCCACCTCGGGAGTGGCGAACTTGCATTTGTTGAGACATAGATGGAGGTCTAATTCCATCATTCGTTGAAGGACTTGGCGGGTGCATTCAGTATGGGATTCATTATCAGGGGAAAAGATGAGCAAGTCATCCATGTAGATGACGAGCCATCCTTTGGTGATCATGTCTCTGAACGAGTCGTTCATGAAACGCTGGAAGGTTGATGGAGAGTTGTTCATGCCGAAGAACATGACCATGGGTTTGAAGAGACCTTTGTGGGTGATGAAGGCTCCCTTCCATTGGTGCCCATCCTTGATATGGACATTGTTGTATCCCCATCAGACATTGAACTTGGTAAAGACATTAGCTCCTTTGAGTTTGTCAACAAGGTCAGAGACGAGGGGCAGGGGGTAGGCGTCGTGGATGGTGTGTTCATTCAGGTACCAGTAGTCTTGGCATGGACGAAGCTTGCCGTCTTTCTTCTTTACAAAGAAAAAGGGTGAGGCCTGTGGGGATTTGGAGGTACGAATTTTCCCAGAACGAAGGTTTTCGTCCAGGAAGGCTTCGGTTGCTTTTTGTTCCTCAGGGGACAAGGGGTAGATTTTCCCGATCTTCAGGACAAAGGACTCATCGAGGTTAATCTCATGATCATAGGGTCATGATTGGGGGAGGGACTCGCAGTCCTTTTCCTCGAAGACTTTGGTGAAGTCTGAGTATTCCGGGGGCAAGGTGACTTCTTGAGTCTGAGTTCCTGCTTTTTCCACAAGTTTGGTAGCTTCGGAATAGTGGGTGATGGTGGCCGAGGGCAGGATGTATGGTCCTCCTCGAGTGACACGGTTGATTGAATAATGGCTAAGAGTCTGGTGTTGCCATTGCTTTTCTGACTGGATATCCAGGTATGCGTGCAGGTGCCTGTGGGTTTCGGGAGTCATGTTGACACACCGAATTGAGGTTTCCCCAAAGCTTCATAGAGGTGGGGCGCAGTAGTGGGAGTCATGTCACTTTTGATCCATAACATAGGCACGGTAGAGGTCTGCGGATTGGTCGAGGACCTCAGGGATGGAGATGGTTTGCTTTTCCCAATCGATAGTTGGGTTAGCGAGGCGGAGCCAGGGAAGACCAAGGATGATGTTTTCTTTGCCGCAGTTCATGAGGTAAAAGAGCACCTTTTGGGTAACTCCTTCCCCGACGGAGACGTAGAGCTCAGTGGAGAATAAAATATCTCCATTGGAGTTTGTGGACTGGTCCATGTTGTGGACGCGGATTGGTTGTTCCAGGCGGGTGCGAGGGAGACAATGTTTCCGGGCAAAAGCCCAGTCGAAGCAAGAGATTTCTGCTCCAGAGTCAACGAGAGCAGGGGAGTCGATGACTTTCTTAGTGTGCAAGGGTACCACGAGCTGAATGGGGATATGCATAGCTCTATTTGATGTGGATACTAGTACAGGTGCACAAGAAACGAAACGTTGGGGAGGTACTTGCGTCGAAGAAGTCCTCCCTTTCAAAAATCCCTTATCCCTACTGCCTCTACATGAAGGTCTTTATTGTCATCTTCGTCCATGAGACCTGGTATCTCTTCTTTGGCTTTGGCGACCTTTCGGTCGGCTTTTGGGCATGGAGGGGGATCTTTGAAAGTGGGGCATTTGTTGGAAAAATGACCCGATTTCCTGCATCAGAGGCAGAGTCCTTGTTTGAAGCATCGTTCTCGTTCTTCGGGGGTAAGTTTTGGAATGCGGATAGCGTCCACATCCATAGCATTGGGGTCTTTGTCGCAAGGGGTCTGAGTGGGGCGAGGGACAAAGGTGGGGGTCGAGGAGTGCTTGTGCTGGTGAGCAACAAGTTTATCATGTTTGTGCTGGTCGTCAAGACAAGAGGCATTCTTGATCCAATCATCAATAGTAGTGGGGACAGTGTCCATAAGGTACACCATTTCTGAGAGTGAGGGGGGGATGCCAGTGGAGAAGTAGTGGCAGATGGTGGCTGCCTCATTGAGTCCTGCCAAGCTGACCTGGTTGTGGAATTCAGAGATATATTGATTGAGGGATGGTTGGAACGTTTCATCGCATCACTCATTGACACGGTAAGTGGCCAACCAGGTCAGAGCATTGGTGGCAGTGTTGGGGCTCTCGAAGTAAGCCTTGAATTCCTTGACAAAGTCGTCCCAGGACCCTAGGGCCATGTTGGTTCCTCGCATGCTTTTCTCCATAAAGGTGTCTGCCCATGTAAGAGCATTCCCGTCGTTCATAAACGACAGGGCAAAACCTATCTTCTTCTTGTCCGTCAAGTAGATGTTGATGTTAACGGCAAGGTATCATAGTACCGAGTGAAGCCAGGGCATGGCATCGCATTGTTTGCCTGTGAAGGCCTTGGGTTGGGCAAGGCGAAGTTCGGTGGGTTTGGAAGACATTGGGGATGGGGGGCTGGGTGGCGAAGGGGGCATGGTAGTTCCGGAGCTAAGACTTGGACCTCCAAGAGGGGAAGGTTATGAGGGGTGGTGGTGGTGGGCGGGGGTGCCACTTCAAAGGTGATGAAGAGGCCGAAATGGCTGCAAACTACAACAAGGGTAGTCGCATTCGAAGAGCTTGAGCCTTTTGTTACGACAGGCACGGGTAGCATCAGCCGTAGACTCGATGCGCAACCTAAAGCTGTGAGGCAAAGACGAGGGGCATAGGTCCTGAGCACAATGCACAGAGACTGATCACTACTCCGCCTAGGTGAGTATGTAGCGACGTCAAAGACAAAGACAGAGACAGAGTATTCTCGAGCGAAGACGCTGCGAGGCCAAGTGGTACGAGGGGAGAGCAGAGGGGGAGTGAGAGGGTCAAAGATGCAATAGATTGCTATCTTGAGTAGGCTCAAGCTGGAGATACATTGCTTGTGCTACACCCTATTTATATGTACAGAGTCCTGCGCACAGACCAAGCAGTGCTACAGCTCAATAAGAGAGAAACCCAAATGTAGTAACTGAAGATAGAGGAAATGAGTCATGCACAGCGCGAAACGAATCAGAAGGCTGTGTATGATAGAACTACATAGAATGCCATGGAACACATGAGTCACAGATAAGAGATAAGGAAATGCACAGCCGTGAATGCTGATTAAGGGGAAGGGCTGTGCATGTTTGAGTAATACAAGATAAAAGAAAGTGAAGAAAGAAAAGAAAAGGGGCCAATTGTAACACATATAAAGGATTTATATATATGTGAATAATGGAATTATAATATGTTTATGTGTGGGTCTGATATGTAGCATGCAGAGTAGCAGAGCATTGTCTTTGGCCAAGTGGTGGAAAGTGGCACCACCACTCTCTCTCCCTGCTCCCCCAAGTGAGAACCTTGCACTTCATCCCTGATTATCATCATTGTTCACTCTTCATCTTTCATTCACCCTCTATCCCCACTCCTTTCCACAGTCCACAGCCCTGGTTTCCACTCTTGTGACATGGCTGACCTGAACTTAGAAATCTTACTAGACTATGCAAGTGACATCTTCACCATTGTCCACAAGGGCCTTATGCTAGAATACCACAAAACCAATGAGTAGGTGATTGAATAACTAATCATGGCTTGGCAAGGTGACTGTGAGGCGCACATCGAAGTGTGAAACACACAATTGCAGGCTAAGGCCCAGAAGGCTGAATGTCTCAAGGTACAGTGGTGGCAGCAGAAGAAAGAGGTAGAGTGTGCCACACTGGAGAATGCTGAGTATCTCCATGCAGAGACTGAAAAGAAGAAGTTAAAGATGAATGCCTTTATGCCCAGAACTTCAGCCCCCAACATCCTCTCACTACTGCCCTCTCCATATGCCATGAATAAGTTAGTATCTTTTGAATTCATGGAGCTATGGTACTTCTCCCTAGCTGGTCACATGGATGCTGCAGTGCACAACACCAAATCTCTGGCAGATGATACATTTGGCATAACTAGAGTTGATGATCACCTCACTGTCCAGTTAATGGCCTCTGTGTGGGCATCAAAAAACACATTCCCCAATCACAAGCTTTCCTTATTGGACCTCCTCCAGGTCAAGAATATCTTCCTTAACTACATGCAGAAAGCTTCCTGGCTGCTCTCAAACCTTGATGCCCTTACAAATTTCTTCTGGTTCCTCAAGGTATATCTGCTCCCCCAGGTCCTTCTCAGTGAATGCATCATACTTACATATGCTACCCATGTCCACCAAGGTTGGCACTGAGAGCTCAAAGCTAGAAGAGGTTACAACATCACAATCATTAACCAGCAACTCATATCTACCATAGCAGATGAGGTATGAGCCTTTGACAATCATTCAATCAAGTCACAGGTGCATTCTCTCATTTTTCCATAAAACATGGCATCCCAGGCTCATTTTCTCCTCCAAACTTATCCTCCCTCACCTATGTATGATCAGCCCTATCCATCCATGCCACCATTCCCTCCCCATACAACCACCACAATTAGCAACCACACTTCTCCCCTTCATTTCTCATGCAACTGTGGCTGAACTGCAATTGTACCTGTTTCCCTTGTGCATCCACAGCTAATCAACAACTACACCCATCACCCCACTGCAACCAATCTTTCACCTGCTCAGATGCTTGACTTTATGGGCAAGTATAAGACCTAAGCCCCACTATATCCCTGACCACTCAACTGGTGGCAATCATACAACTCATGTCTTATTCACAGAGCAAGGCCTCCCTCCAGATCCCCCTCACCAGGTCCATCTTGCCTCTGCAGCTCTAGAGCCTATTCCCCTCCACCAGCTCACAACTGTGGTCAATTGAGGTCTTCTTCCTTCCCCCCAACATCTAAATCCTTTCATGCCCCCAGAGGTAAACCTGGCTTGTCTGTCTGCCTGAAATGCCTGGGCAGATTCCTGAATAATATCAAGAACTGCAACTATGACCAGCTGTGAGATGGCTCTCCCCCACACTGCTCCTGTGACTCTAAAGGCCTTCTGTGCAAATCCAAGGGAGCCCCAATTTGCACTGACTGGCAGTGCCCCTTCAGTTGCCATTGCACCCACTTTATGAATACTCCAGTTGTGACACACCTGAGCATGGAGCCCAGTTATGCCCTAGAGCTCAGAAAGTCTAAGGCCCTCACTCCATACCATGCAGATGCCTGGAAAACCTGGTTAAATGCAGCCAGACTGTCTCACAGATATCCATCCATAGTTGAGGGCCTCCACCACAGATTCACAGTCAGAATCAAGAACCCTACATAATCCTTCACCCCCCCCCCTCCAACAATCCTTCCATCCTACAGCATAATTATGTATTTATGGACATTGTTAATAATGATCACCATACTAACTCCCCAGTAATCTCAGCAGTTAACACTAAAGTAGACCCCAATTTATTCTCCATGCATTACATACTTTCAAAATCACATGATCATTGGTCACTTCCTCTCCTCCAGGCTCAGAGGCTGCCATTCATGATGTCACTGAGGCATACTGCACTGTCCCATCTCACCCCTCATAATGGCTATCACTTGCTGCCTGACTGGACATGAACAAATTAATGGTCAACACTTCCTTCTGTTTTGGTTTCACCCCCTCCAGTGGAGTGTATGGGCTTATTGGATCCACTAAGGCAGACATTCTAAGGTTCAATGGGATCGGCCCCATCACCCACTGGGTTGATGATCACATCTTCTTTCGAATCAAATATACTCACCTGCAGGCTTACAACCAGGCTCACACTCACCTTGCCAAGAGGATTGTAGACTATGGTGGTCTCAATGCCAAAGGGGGTTGCACATGGTTTTATGCCCCTGCTATAATACCTGGAGAAATTCAGCAATTTGATGAGGATTTTCAATACCCTCTCCATGACCTGGCTGAGCACTTGCACAGATCTGAGCACCCAAATTACTTGCAGTCTTCCCTGCAGCACATACTAGTACTATCTTGAAGCAGGCCTACACTTCTGGTGCACTGTCAATAATGCCTCATGACATGATGATGACATGCTCAAATTGGTTTGTTAAGGATTCACCAAACTGGTCCCTGTTTCTTCTTGGCAGACCAAGTGCTCTCCCATCACTATTAAGTCACTTATCTCTCTAGATTTAGTTTTTGATCCCAATCCCCCTCTAGATGCTACAGTCCAAGCATTCATCTACATAGCCTTCTGGTCTTGTTGCTGTCTGGGTGAACTCCTTTCTCCTTCTGCCAATGATTTTTACCATCAAAACATGTTTTACACTCAGTCCTACCTTTTTGTGTTCAATATCTTTCTGATAGCATGGACTACTCTTCCTTCTCCATTCCATGGACCAAAACCACTGGATAACAGGGTGTGCTCATCTCCATCATGGCATATACTCATCAGACAGATCCTCTCACAGCACTGCTATGACACAAACAAGTCAATTACAGTCTTTCTGCATCTGCCCCCTTATTTGCCTATCTTTCCTACTCAAGCTGGATCTTACTCATTAAACCCACTTTTCTTTTATATTGCAATGATGTCTGTATTTCTCTCAGTTTCCTATCAATGCCTGGCCATGCTTTCCATATTGGAGGTTCCACATACAGTGGGCAACAAAAATGTTGCAATACCTAACTCCAAACCAGGGTGTGCAGCACCCCACAATCACCTGTGGGAATGTCACTTCACTTTGGTGGGAACCAATAAACTACATACTCTTGGCTACAATATTCCCCCCTGGGTCATGTGATTTGGTCCACTGGCTGTGGAGATATAGCCATTTTCACATCATGTCATTGCAACAATTTTGTTGCTGACCTATTAGGTATTACAAACTAATATGTGGTATATCCTCCCTTGGCTTGAATGAACTCCTGGATCCTTCTAGGCATACTCTCAATCAACTGTTGGCACTGAGCAACCCCAATAGAGTCCCACTCCACCTGAATGCACTCCCAAAGCTCTAGTATCTGTTACCATATGCCCCTCTTTTTCCTCTACTGCTCTCATTTCTCACCACATTATATTACTTAACATGCACAGCCCTTCTATTAGTCAATGTCATGGCTATGTGTATCTCTTATCTCTTATCTTTGACTCAAACATTCCACAAAATTCCATGTACTTTTATCATACACAGCTTCATGACTCATTTTATGCTGTGTATGACTCCATATCCCTTATCTCCAGTTTCCTTTTTTGGTTTCCTCTCTTATTGCACTATTGTATAGCTTGGTCCATGTGCAGGATTCATACATATATACTCACCTAGGTAGTGTAGTAACCAGTTACCTTGCATCACACTTGGAACCTTCACCCCTCATCTTCATCTCATAGCTTTAGGTTGTGCATCGAGTCTACAGCTGATGCTACCCATGCCTGTCATAACAGTATCCCTTTAGGTGGCTCAGAATAATCTGCAAGCCTTCTCTTAAGAATAAACCATAGATGTTCTATGAGGTTAAGATCTGGAGACTGAGCAGGCCATACCATGACCTCAAATTCATGTTTCTAAACCACTCCCTGGCCCTTTTACTGGTATGCTTGGGGTTATTATCCTGCTGGAAGATAATGTCATCTGGAGTTTTTCCATAATACTCTAGAGTTTATTGTAGCTTCTCCTCTATAATCTGCACATAAAGCTCAGCATCTATCTTACCATCAATCTTGAATGCCATTTCAACCCATTCCCAAGTCATACAGTCCCACACCATCATGGATCCTCCTCCAAACTTCACAGTTCCCTGCACTAACCTGTCACTAAGGCCCTCTCCTGCCCTCTTCCATGCTCATTTCCTATCATCTGACCCAGTGCAATTGATTTTGATCTCATCTAACCATATTACATGCTTCTAATCATCCACAGTCCAGTCCTTGTGGGCTGAAGCAAAATCCAACCTTGTCCTTCTATGATGCTGGTGAAGAAGAGGGCATTTTTGCTTTACCGCAGCCTTCATACTTTCTTAAGGTGATGACGAATGGTCTGGGGGGAGATGGATTGGTTCTTGACATCCTGGAGTGTCCTAGTGATCTGAACTGCATTTTCAGCCTTTTTAGTGCTCAGAAGTCAAATAGCATGATGCATATCAGTGGGAGTAATGATGGATGGATGACTAGCAGAGAGTTTAGCAATATCAGGGCAGTGTTTGGAGCGAATATGGCTGATGCTAGAGTGGTTGAAACCAGTAGAGGAGAAGATCTGGTGAGTGGATTGACCCAATTCCAAGAAGGAGATGATTTGAGTGGTTTAATCAACAGAAAGGGATTTCATGGTGGTGGAAGTGGAATAAACAATGTTGTTTGGATGTATTTGGGTCATGTTGAAAAGTTTAAGCATCACATGACCCATTGCTGACATAATATCTCACTGAAACATGTACTTTGTATATTCTAATAGATCAGCAATATGACATGATATGTGAAAATGGTTATATCTCCACATCCACTGGACCAAATCACATGACCCAGGGGGGGGGAATATTGTAGCCAAGAGTATATAGTTTATTTGTTCCCACCAAAGTGAAGTGACATTCCCACAGATGATTGCAGGGCACTGCACACCCTGGTTTGAGGTTAGGCATTGCAATGTTTTTGTTGCCCACTGTAATTGCTTCTACAAGGTGTCAATCCTGACATCATAGCAATTCAAGGATGCTGGTCCTCTTGCATCTTCCTTAAATACTGGCATTTCATTGAGATAGTTCTACCCCTTTTTATATCTTTCTCTTCCAATACTGCTCACTTCCTCCACATTGATGATGCCATGTCTGAATTTGCCAAATACAACAATCTCTCAGCTTCTCATCTACCTGTCATACACACCCTCTAACTTGTCTTCCCAGTTATATGTTCCTGTTCTTCTTGCAACTCTAGGTGTGTGTCCTGGTTGTGTCTTCTCTCTCAGGCCTGGGTTGTGAGTTGCACTCTGACATGGTCCTGTCATGCCCTTTATCTCACCTCCTCCTCCTTGTACCATGCATCTCTTGCATGATTCAAACTCTTTTGTGCTCTAAAGGTTTAGTCTGAGCATCCTCACTGGACTCCTTCATTCCATGTCTTCTATTGCACTCACTGACCTCCTCTGTGTGCCTGTCTTTTGCACAGACTCAGTGCAGTAGGCTCTAGACTGACCTTTCCACATACACTAGCAAATCTAACAATTAGATTCATATAAATAGATTTAATTCTATTCTCAATCTTATTTCATAACTAGAGTATCTTGTCATTTACAAACAATTGGCCCCACATATAATCCTGTCCATCATTCTCCCTTATCTCTATGACAACAATCCAGACTCATAAAGGGTCACAGGGTATAGTTTGAATGCCATGTCTGTGACATCAGGTCTTACTCACCTGTGTGTCATTGTTTTTTTTTTTTTTTTTTTTTTTTTTTTTTTTTCCTTCTCCTCCCTTTTTTGGTTCTTTCTTACTACTTGGCATTTACTCAGGAAGAGCTGATATCTGAACCCATCATCATCATCATGATCACAACTATGGAGTCAGGCATAGAGCAATACACAATGATGCCATTGTGGAAAACACTCCTTCAATATGACCTGCTCTATGACCTGTTTGACAACATGGACTTTGCTATCTTTAGACTGGGTGATTCCACATACTATAGGTTTTGTTGGCCAGCCAAGAAACTGGTACAGAGGTGGATACACCTTAGATGGCATGAGATGTGTGAGGGCAGACAGGAAGATGACCAGCATCCATTAGAGTAGGTGAAAAAGGTGTCCATCCCATCTTGACTACATGCATTTGATTCTGGCTCAGCTGAGCCCATGTGCATGGTTATAGAGTTGAAGGCATATTGGATCTATAGGGGGAACAATTGGTTATCATGTTATTGGAGCTGTATCTGAGTCATTTAAGTTCTTATCACAGCAGTGATGATGATGATGATGACAACAACACCAATTCTGACTCTCTCCATGGCCAGCTGGTTTTGAAACTAAGACAGAGATATTCACCTCATGTGAAGATGGTAGACATTCCACAAGAAACAGAATGCAAAGCTAATCCTCTGGACACTGGTGAGACCTATTGGGATGTGATGATCTAGTCTAATCATCAGATCACTGCAGACGACTGGTTTCAGGATGTCAGGCACTTTGAATTGGTGTTAAACAGAAAGCTTGAATGAGTAGCATCTTTCCCCCCCCTTCCTGTTTCTGTTGAATAATATGAACATATCATAAACTATCAGTTATCTGCTGGGTGATGTTGCTGTCATACATCCCACCACCTTGGTATCTAAGGTTAACAGACTGCTAGTGTCTCTAAAGTAGGCACATATTACAGACAAGCCCTTTTCTGTCATGTATGTAATGAAAGGTGATATTGATTCATGTCTTTTCTTCTTCACTCTTGCCCTTTTGTCATTTTTTTTTCTCTTCATAAATGCATAGTTCAATCATTTTCCCCACATATACCCCAGATGATAACACTTTGCAAACTCTTTATATATTACCTTAATTTTAATGACATCTCTTGTTGCTCCTTTTTTGAGCTGTTTCAGTGGTTTGCAATGGATGAGATAGAATGGAAGATGCTAGAAGAGTTTATTTCTGTGGAAAGTACTATAGGTGTTTTTTTTTTTTAAAAAAAAAAAAACATACATAAGCCTCAGTATAGAACTGATGTTGTGTGACATCAGGACAAGCTATACAAGTATTGTCAATGGCCCAGGTGCATGATCAGAGAGATTCTAGCCATTTTTTGGTCAATATGGATATCAAGAGACTATGTCTTTGATATACATATTCCTGTTACAATCAGCTCCTTTTTCTTTCACTTTGTTATTTCCACTGACTATACATTGTATTACTAAGATAGCTATACCATATCTCTTATCTCAGATTTCATGTATTCTTAGAACCACTGCCTTTCTGACTCATTCCACAGCAGTGCCCTACTTCTCCCACATTTTACTTCTTTCTTTGAATTGCATAGCCCTAGTCACAACTTGGTCTGTATATAGAGACCCTCACATATAAAAGATGCATAGATACTTGATGTACAGTGACCTCAAAAACCCTTTCCATACTAACTCCAATGGCAGTGCGCGCAGCGCACTGCCAATCACTGTGGGAATTTCGCTTAGCTTTGGTGGGGATATAAATAGAACATACTCTTGGCTACAACATTGCCCCTTGGATCATGTGATTTCATTCACACACTGCT
>JBBPUL010000211.1:0-29454 GCA_038094675.1 Spongispora temasekensis
ACTAACTGGGCCTAATTAGTGCTTTGCCGATAGTCCTAACCCAGACTAACTAATGTTTTCCTACTAATCAAGTCTAAATAGTGCTTTGTCAATATTCCTAATCCAGACTAACTATTTTTTTTTCCTACTGACCAGGTCCAACCAGTTTTGCCAATATTCCTAATCTAGACAAGCTATGAAGTACTGTCAAAAAGTGTATCAAAAAGTGTACAAAAGTATACCAAACAAGAAGAGAAAGACTTAGTAAATTTTATTATTGCTTATATCATTTGTTATGAGTGAGTTGTTACGACAGGCGCGGGTAGCATCAGCCGTAGACTCGATGCGCAACCTAAAGCTGTGAGACGAAGACGAGGGGCGTAGGTCCTACATGCAATGTGCAGAGACTGGAGGCCAAGAGGTTCTTATGGAGAGCAAGGAGGAGCAAGAGGGTCAAAGATGCAATAGATTGCTATCTTGAGTAGGCTCAAGCTAAAGTACATGGCTTGTGCTACACCTCTATATATACGTGCGGGGGACGCGCACGGACCAGGCCTAAGTAGAGCCTCAAAGACAAAGGAAGACATGAGGGGAAAAGAGGATAAGCATCTATGAGTAATCCGCAGTATGAATGAGTAAGAAGAAGACTGCGGATTGGAAATAAGAAGCAAATGCGCAGCAAAGAAGATCAGAAGAGAATGTGCTGCGGCACGAGGACTGCGGGAGCAGTAGAAGAGAAGCTCGGGTGAAATACCTGAGATAAGGATAAGCGACACGAGGTGCCGGAAGCAATGAGTGAAACAAAGAAGTGAAGAAGGCACGCGGCGCCAAAGGGAAGAGTCCAAGGAAGAAGGAAACGGCATAAACCAGCAGGAGAGGCTGGCGAAGGGACAACGGTGAACCGGGGCGATACGCAGTATCGGAGATCACAGGTCCAGGGGAATGATGATGGGTATACACCAGTGAGACGACCGGTGAAGCGTAGGCGAACCAGCGAGGACAGCTGGTGAGACATCTGAAGGTGCAATGAGAGGCGCCGCTGCTAAGACAAAGAGAAAAGAAAAGGGGCCATAGACCAATCGTAACATGAGTACTACCAAAAAGCATAATGAAAAATATACAAAAGTATATATATCAAATATCTGGAGAAAAGATAGGGTGAAATCTGAGTGATAAAGTACTACCAAAAAGTGTACTACCAAAGTGTAGTAGAAATATGTAGCAAGAAGACTTGGAAAATTTTAGATTACATATGTTGCTTACATCATTTAATTGCACAACTTAAAAATTTCAAAGACTTTTAGACTTTTCTTAGACTCAAATAATGAACAATGATGGTAAGTACTCATCACCATAGACAGATACTACTATATTTCTCCCTTGCCTTCCTCTTCTGACAACAATAACAACACTGCTGCAGGAAGAGAATATGGCCCACCACCACCACCATCAGTAAATCAAAATCACTGATTTATATATAGAGATGCAGACTAGTACAGACTGGTACAGACTAGTATGGCAGAGGTACAGATATAGATAGAGGTACAGACTTATATAGGCTATTCTATTAGAGACTTGTAGTCTAGCATACTATAATCAAATACAACCAAGCACAACCAAATATACTAACCAGGGTATAACCAAATACAACCAAATATACTAATCAAATACTAATCAAGTACCCATTAAATATAATAAAGCACACTACTAACTCAACACTAACCAAATATAACCAAGCAAATAAAAGCAGACACTAACCAAACACAACCAAATATACTAATTAGGCACTAATCAAGCACTTACCAAATACAATCAAGCATACTAACTAGATACTAACTAAATATAACTAGTAGACTAATCAAATATTAATCAAATACAACTAAGCAGACTAACCAGATACTAACCAAACACATTCAAACACTAACCAACTACTAACTAAGCACAACCAAACACAACCAAACACTAATCAAATTATATAATCTAAGTAATAATTTACTGACAAATAATATATATATAGTGGCACTAAATTGGTTATATCATAACTGGATTTAAACCAGATTATGTAATTCTAAAATGGAACAAACACCATTACTATATACTATATTTGTTATAGCACTTACTAAGCAGATAATTCCCACACACCTTTGTTATAATGTATTTTCCTCTTTAAGTAGTATTAGATGAAATTGGCTATATCCTGGCCGCATCTGTGCTGGATTATAGCTAATACTCTGTACTACATTTGGTACAGCCATTACTAAGCATATAATTCCCATGCACTTTTGTTATATAGCATTTCTCTTTTTAAATAACTCTAAGATTAAATTGGCTATATCTGGGCTGCATGTGCACTGGATTATGTAATTATTGCGCAGAATGAAAGACACTACTCTATATTACATTTGATACAACCATGTCTAAGCATAAAACTGCCGTTATTATTTGTTGTGCTTAGTTAGTTGGACTTAACAGTTTTGAAGAGTGAATACCAATGTAAGTTGAAGTTCCCACACTTGATTCTCAAAAAATCGCACAAGGTCAGTAGACTCTTTGTTTCTTTGTATACTCAAATCTGACATGATCTCTGAAAGTGCTTGTGCAAAAGCTTTATCTTCCAGAGTATTCTCATACACCTCATAGTCTTCATAGAAATGACAAAAGATAGGGTGAAGCAATATGACAGGAATGTTTGCGGTAGTAGCAGATGGCTGACCAGTAAATTGCTTTGTCAGAATCATTCTGGCAATCAATAAAACACTTAGCCTTTCTTCCATTAGACAAGTACAGTGGCTCATTTTGAAACTATTTTGCCCTCTGTGCTGCAACCCCATGTGGCAATCATGCTGAAGGGCTAGGTAAGAGACACCAGACACAAACATAATCAATAGCAAGACATACTTGAAGAAGATGCCTCGATGACAATGTACAGATGGTTTAGATCAGCTAAGATCCTAGTCAAGGAAAGATGTAAAGGTAGTGAATGATCCTCATCGACAAACAGGTTTCTGAGTGCCAATTCATAGTCACCATCCAGAGGCATGGAAACCTGGTAAAGATAAAAACCATGAGAATTGACAAATCCCCCATTATCTATAGTCTGACTGACTGTGCACCCAGCAATTAAACACCATATCATGTGGACCTGCTCTAAGAATGAGGCATGGCAAGAAAATCAATACAGGAGTCATACCATCATTGGAATTGATGATAATCAAGTTACCAGTGAGTTTCAGCTTGAATAAAGTGTGTGTCGAAGATACGACTTTCCATCAGGCCTCCAATGTTTAAGGTTTTCTTCAAGCTATTCAATATTATCAGAATTTGGGATGACATAAAGTGTAAAGTCAGAAGAATCAATGCCACGAAAGGATACTGGATGGGCTACACGATGAACATTGCTGTGGATGAGCTCAAGAGGATGACTTGCATGATTTTGAGATGATGGAAAAGGATTAGCATGCATCTTGCCTACCAGACATGGTTTACAAACAGGATCAGACACAATCTTGACATCCAGTTGTATGCCTGTAACCAACTTCCAGTCTAGCAATATCTTGACACCAGCAAGATAATGGTGTGTGAGCCTGTGATATATGCTAGAGGGACAGATCGAATGAAAGAATAGTAGCAGGATATGCCTGAGTAGAGACTGGCTCAGTCTCACCATCCAAATAGGCAGCATTGTTGCCAGTGATAGAGGTGACAAAGAGGGGCTGACCTCCAGGTTGACTGAAAGACATGAAAGAGTAATTGATATTAACAACAAAGCCAGAGTGGCAAGTTAAATAAAGAATGGATAAGAGGTTATTTGTGAGGTCTGGGACATGTAAGATATGCGAAAACTCGACTGCTCTAGCCCTCTGACCATCAATGACAGGGTAGAACACCACAGACCCAACACCAGATGAGTAGACAACCAAGTTGTTAGCCAGAGTGATTGGCAAGCGAAGTGGGGTATAGTTGCGCAACCAATGGCAATGAGGAGTCATATCAGAAGTAGCACTGGAGTCTGTATTTCAATGATGATCAGAAAGTCTTAGGTGAGGATGATGAAGAGAGGGCAGAGGGATCACTGCAATAAACAGATGTGGTCCCAGCATGTTCACCAGTGACTGGAGTAGTTTGAGCGACATTCGCAGTGCTGGACTGAGCAGAAGCTGGCATTATAGAAAAAGATGAAAATTTGTAGGGTAGGCAAAGTGACCCTGTAGAATCGAATGGCAATAATTAGAAGTTAGATGGAGAAGTGGAATCACCAATATTTGGGACCCATTAATGTGAAGAGAGCTATTATATTATCAGATATTGGTTCTAAAATCTCTGTTGTCTGCATGTGGAAGGTGCAAAGAATTTGGCCACTGAGGAAAAGAAGGTAAATGAACTAAAACCCTTCATATCTCTTCCTCTATGGGTTTCAACCACTAATCCCATAGAACATCTTTGTTTTATCCTCAAAAGAAGGCTGACAAAGTATCCTGAGTCACCTAAAGGGATATTAGAGCATTGGAAATGCATACAGGTGAGTGGGAGAAGATAGAGGTGGCTTAGTGCCAGGAATTGATTGAAAGCATACCTAGAAGGATTCAGAAGGTGCCTCATACTAGTTTGTAATACCCATTAGTTCAGCAACAAAACTGTTACAATGATATGGTGTGAAAGAATTGGCTGCATCTCCACAGCCACTGACTGGGCCAAATCACATGACCCTGGGAACACAGTTGTAGGCAAGAGTATGTACATTATTTGTTCTCACCAAAGCTAAGTGAAATTCCCACAAGTGTTTGTGGGGTGCTTTGCACCCCACATTGGGGTTAGGCATTGCAACAGTTTTGTTGCTCACTGTAGGTCTTGCCACAACCACCTCCACTGTGAAGAAAATATGAAGACCCTCTGGAGTGAATGACACTGTCCATTACTGCATCATAAAGTATTTTCTATTGAGGGTTGAGAGTGGAAAGTTCTCTTTTAACAAAGGCCTACAAGTCCTGGATGTTGTACTGTAGCTGCTCATTGGTAAGCTGGTTTCCATGCTAAAGTTACCAATTCTCCTGTGGTAGAGGCATGTTTGCAAAGTCCTACAGAGTCTTTCCATGTCTTCTGAGATCCTATGCTATCAAGTATAGTCCATAGTCATAGACTTGCTCTTGTGTGGGCTCAGGGATATGGTGGAATTGATCAGCTGGTGTCTCTCTAGTCATCACAGAGCAACTCTTTGGAAGCTTCCCATAACTGAGCAGGATCTGACAAAGAGTCTTCTGAGTTGGGAACCTATCTTAAAATGAGCAGCCTTTTGAAGAAATAGCACCCCCATTCTTTGTCATTATCTAAAAGCCCATGTGCACCACAAGCCTCTTTGAAGGTGGCATAGAGATGACCATTGACAGTGTGAAGATCCTCAAAAGAAGTAGCAGCTGTAAAAAAATATGAGCAATGAGAAAGAGATATGTCTAGAATTGAATCTCACCTTCGACTATAGTGAGCAAGAGGCACAAATAGAACTTTTCAGCTTGATTGGCAGGAGAAGCAGAGTATATGTGACCAATAACCTTGTATCTTTGACAAAATTTCCAGACAGCAGCCCTTGTAAAGCTGTCCATGTAAAAATATTGGTGTACATAAATCCAATCCTACATAATTTACACCTTATCCTTGTGATTTATTAATAGTTATAGAAAAAGCAAGGCATACAGGAAACTGGAGGTGCTAAAGTGGAATAGGAGAATCTTCCTGGCTAGCCTCTAACTTCATCCATGGAATGAAAACAGTCTTAGGTTATTGACCTTCAAGGGTTCATATTCCTTTCTAAGCACACGATATTGAAGAACATGTCTATTGGAATCTACCAAGATCATCTGAGTTCCATTGTAAAGACCTTGGTGTGAATTTAAGTTTCTTAGCAGCATTAATGGGACACCCTTCTTAACTATCAAATTATGAAGTGGAAATCCAGAATGTGAAATATTCTCACTATCATGCTCTTCATTTTGATAGTGAAAAGCTTAGCAAATCAACACGCCGAAACATTGTCTTTGGATATGCTGTCTGGTGGGCATATTGACCCAATTCCAAGAAGGAGATAATTTGATTAGCAGAAAGGGATTTCATGGTGATGGAAGTGATATAAACGATGTTGTTTGTATTTGTTTATATCTGGTTGAACTGTTTATGCATCACATGACCCATTGCTGACATAATATCTCATCAGAATATACTTTGCATATTGTAATAAATCAGCAACAAAACTATTGCAATAACTTAGTGTGACAGCCACTGGGCCAAATCTGTTAATATGGGTGATTCCACTTCTCCTTCTGGCTTGTAATTACTACCATTCGATTCTACAGGGTCGCTTTGCCTATCCTATGGGTTTTCACCTTTTTCTATGCTCTTACCCTTTTAAAACCTGTCATTACTCAAAAACTACCCTCTCTGTGGAGAACTCCTGTCATTCTCCTTACCGTCATCTTCTATGTCATCAGAAGCCCCTTATCGAACCCTAGATGAAGGCCCTTCTTCATTCCAAAGGCCTGTGACACCTTGTGGATGGCAGAGGTGTAACCCACTGCTAAAGGTTACTGATATGCTCAGAGCTTATGGAGGTCAAGAATGAACTAGGGTACTCAGGAGCTGAGCTGTTCAATCAGATGTACTTCTATTACATGGATGTGGCAAGAAGTCCTGCATTAGCGATGAAGGCTAGATGCATTCCTTGCATGATTTTACTCTTTTTTGGTTTGTCTTTTCCTTGCCTCTCCTTTCGATAGCTTTGCATGACTGTGATTTGTGATTTACACTCAGGCCTTCATATCACCTTTGCAGGAGCTGCATGGAACATACAGTGGCTCAAAAAAGTGTCCCAATGTTGGGTCATTTTGGATAGTGTTGTATTTTGGAAAATAACTACAACAAATAAAGACAAACACTTGCAGGGTCACTGATAGCCCTAACCCCTTACATCATTATTGCTTTCTAAGTCATGTGACCAGGTTGCCATGGTGTTGAGATATGATGATTTTAAAATGTCATGTCATTGGGACACTTTTTTGAGCAGTATTCTATTCTAGGATTTTAGTACTTGGTATGCCCCCCCTTTGCTCTTATCACTGCCTCTATCCTTTAGGCATGCTTTCTATTAATTTATGACACTCCTCAACTTCTATCCTGCCCCATTCCACTGCAGCTCTTTCCCACAGCTCCCAAACTCCTTTTGCTGTTTAGGATTTGCCTGGCGGTTAGCTGGAGTGTGATACATAGTCTTTATAGTGGTTAGTATTATGTCATTTACATAAGTGTATAGAGTTATGACATAACTTCCATCAGAAAGTGCCACATTGTTATCTTATGTACCAAATATTGAGTGATGGCCAGACCAATGATCTCGCCATGCCCCGTCTTTCGGAATACCTGAAAAGGCTAAAGATTATGTGAATTTTAAATGCTCATAGACGTGCCTTTCTCAAGCCCAGATACCCTAGAAAATCACAAGCAAGATCTCTTCCTCTGCAGCATTACATCCCACTATCCATGTATCATTCTTTCGAAGATTATCTAGAAGGGCTGACTGTGGAGGATTTACAATGGGCAATACATAAAAGAGAACAGACAAGATTTCGGATTCTGAAATTCGATCAAATTGGGATTAGTAATCTTCAGAGATTATGGCTTCAGGCTTCTTTCAGATTTTGCCATCACCTTCAATCAACAAGATCCAATTCTGGTTCAAGACCATATTCTTCCAGTAGGCGAAAATATGTTTCAGGATCAATCCTCTTCTGATGAAACTGTGGTAAATCATCTTTCCACCAATCATACTGGCTGACTGCCGCAGGTTAATGTTGATGATGCCAATGCATTTCTTGGGTTGGAAGAGATGTCAAATTTTGTACACCTCCTCTTACAAGGCTGAGCTCTTCATATGTGAAAGGAATCTTTGCCTCAGGCTGGAATGTAATGCAGTATTGATAACCACTGGCAAATCTGAACCACCCTAGACATCAATAGCATCAGCTGGGTCACTCATTACCTTTATGTACGACATTCGCTCAAGATCCATGTCATGCCATTTTTTGGAAATAAGCCACCTATTCCGAAGAACAACCACTGTGATATAGAAATATTATTTCCCCAGTCAGCCATCAACAAAGATTTTGGCAGATGCTCTGAGTGGTTTACCAAATCTGTTTCAATTAGTATCATTCCCCATATTCATTTCACCCAGGCAGAAGATGGCTCTGGAAGTGTCAACGTTTATGTCACATTTCCTCATACGATGCACAAGAATCTCCACACTGGTCATGCAGCAACCCTCATTCTGGCTCCAGTACGTTTGAAACTATCTGGCTCAGTCAAGTCCTGTTGCCTGCCATAAGGTCCTGTGCACCTCAGGAGATTCGTAAATATTCCAACTTCACATATGAAGAGTGGAGATAGAAAGCGATGTGAATAACTAGATTAAGTCTTCCAGAACACTTACCCTTGATCTGGAAATCATTGTGCGACTTCTCATTTCTGAAAGTTATGAGGGCCATCTGAACTCATTCGGTTCCTTCTTCTTCATCACAAATGTGAGAGGGATCAAGCTTAACACTGTCATGATTAGAGGATGTTCCTTGAATCCTTTTGTTACACTCTATGAGGAGATTCCTTCCTTGGATTGGGAATATGTAATGCACTGTAAAAACAGCCAATTGGTCTTGGACTTAGGTATTTCATTTCATCCAGATCCTATAGATGGACAACCACTCATTGGTTTATGGAAACTCAATTCGATCTACTCCTCGTATGCTAAGGCAGGTATGAATAAACCTAAAGAGTTCAAGACCTACCCCATATGTGTCAACATCCATGTCCCCCCATAAATGTCCTTTTATCCCCACCATCCCTGTCTCTGCTCTATATAGCCTCCAATCCCCACTCCCATGGGTCTCAATATGTCTGCTGTTGCCATTATTTTCGACATTAGATCAGGTTAGAGATTCCGTCTAATGTCCCTCCTCTACTGTCTTTTCCTAGTCCCCACTCTCTAATCCCCAACACATCATCCACCTCTCCTCATTCCTCAAGCCATGTCATCCCCTTCTCTCCTGCTTGCTTATCCTTTTCCTAGTCCCTGCCTGCAGTTTCCTAGTCCCCGCTCTCTAATCCCCAAAATATCAACCCTTCTCCCCGTTCCTGATGCCGCCTCTGGCTCACTGGCAATGCCCCTTTTCTGGTTCCAATCCCAGCCTGCAATTTCCTAGTCCCTGCTCTCTAATTCCCGACATATCATCCCCTCACGTGTCTTTTCCTAGTCCCAGTGCCTGTCTTCCTAGTCCCCATGCTTACTTTCCTAGTCCCTGTGCTCTACTTTCCTAGTTTCTGCTCTCAGAAGTGCTTCCGAACTGT
This sequence comes from Spongispora temasekensis, assembly GCA_038094675.1. Taxonomy (NCBI): domain Eukaryota; kingdom Fungi; phylum Basidiomycota; class Agaricomycetes; order Boletales; family Boletaceae; genus Spongispora; species Spongispora temasekensis. The sequence continues at coordinate 9,364 of JBBPUL010000211.1, forward strand.
CACTCCCTCTCCCCATTCCTAATGCCATATCATCCCTTCACTTGTCTTTCCCTAGTCCCTCCACTTACTTTTCTAATCCCTGCCTGCAGTTTTCTAGTCCCCATTCTCAGTTTTATAAGTGATCCCTGCTTCAGTGCTCATCTCTGACCTTTTTTTTAATTGTGCATTCCTGGTCTCGAGTGTTGAGATTAGGTAGCTATTCCCTACTGCCTCCCTTCCATTAGGTACATGTGTACATAGCAGAATTACAATCTTAAAAGCCCAAGTGATCCTCTCTGTCCTCTCTTTTCAATCCAATCTCGCGCCCCCTTTCTCACTCTAACACAGAAAAAGAACAAGACAGATCCATCCATACTGCTCTGCTCCTTCCCTGGATGTCTTGCTGCTGGAAAGGTTGCTTCCAAGAGCCACACCTAGAGCTATCACCTTGTTCCAGTATCCTTTCAATTTGGGGACATGGCCCTTAAGATCCTTCTAATTGAAGGAAACAAGCTACTTTGCCCCTTTCCTCTCTGTTCTGCTTTCAAGAACAGGCAGGACCATGCTATCAAGCGCGTGTGCAAAGTCCAAAAGCTCCCAGAAGCCATTCATGTCTTCGATGAGTGCACATGTGTGCTATTCTTCATTATCTATTCTCATTTCCAGCTTTTTTAAATATTTCTTTATCAAAGCCATCATTTTGTAAGCGCAGCCTTATGCCACTCCTCTGCATCGTTTCTGTGCATGGCATCAGCATAGTTTCGAGGAGAGGTATCACTAGCAGCGAAAGCCATATCTGTATCTTCATTATCCTCATCACTGTCCAATGTGGGTGTGAGTTTCCACCACTGTCCTGGTGGGTTACGCTTCCTGGCTGGTAGTCGAGCTCCAATACCTACAGGACTACGTGGGCGAGGTGGTGGAGCTGGAGGGGGGGGACCCTTCGACCTTGACTGGAGGAGCCTCAGGACCAGGGACTTGCTGAACAGGCCGCACCCCCCCCAGGAACTGGGACTTGAGGCACCTGAGAGTCATCACCATCATCAGAGGTGTCAGACAGCGAAGGAGGAACATAAGGAGGAGCTGCAGAAGAGACAGAAGGCGGCAGAGATGGAATAGGAGCAGAGGGTTTGGCAAGGAAATGGTGTTCATCAAAGTCAGCTCGTTCTGAAATGATAGTGCGCTTGCTGGAGAGGTCATAGAACTTCCAAGCCTTATACCCCTCAGGGTAACCAACAAAGACGCATTTATGATAATGAGAACCAAAACCTGACCTCTGATCCTTCTGGACATGCACATAGGCAATACAACCCCACACTCGAAGGTGAGATACATCTGGTTTCCTACCATGCCATAGCTCATAGGGTGTTGCATTATCCACAGCATCAGTGGGACATCTATTCCAGACATGGACGAGCGATGCTAAGGCTTCTCCCCAGAAGGCAGCAGGTAGTCCAGACTCGTTTAGCATGGCAGTGATCCGCTCGCTCAGTAGCCTATTAGCTCGTTCAGCAACCCCATTTTGCTGTGGACGTGCACGAGCTGTGTGCTGCCGCAATATGCCACACTGAGAGGTGTAATCAGCAAACGCATTGCTCATATATTCCCCACCCTTGTCATCGCGAAGAGCCTTGATCTTGCGCTCAGACTGATTCTCGGCGAAAGCCTTGAATGTCTTGAACGCTCAAACTCTGATGCATTCCTAGACTTGCCCAGTGATGTCCACTGACCAGCTACAGTAAGAGTTTGATTATTGATTACCAATGACCAAGTCCATTTGAACTACTGTTGGCACCCTTTCATGCCCCATTCTGTAAATACAAATTAACTCTTTTTTAATCATTTTGCAGGCCCTGTCCTGTGGCCTTGGAAATGGCGGAATTGTGATAATCTGTCTTCGTCACTCTTCTGTGTCTTCTTTTTCCACTTTCTCCCGACTTCTACCTTAGTAAAGTTATGCATCCGATGTCAACCACACAGTAAGTATGAATGATGCACTTACCAGGTGTGGTGGCCAGATACCAGTGGGTCATAATCAAATGTGAATGAATGAAGGCTTACACCTTCTGGTACTGATATCTTCAATGTTGGTTTCGGGGGTATTATATTCGGAGGTGGATGAATGGAAAGCACAAGTACACCATCTTTTATACCCCTCAGTGTAGCTTTAAATTAGCAACTTGGTGATGAGATGTGCTCAAGTGCACAATGTGCTTGTCGGAAGGAGAAGAAGGAAGGCAGGCTGACAGCATGATATACCCGGCAATAGATGAGATAATGCTTCAGTTAGTAGCTAGCAGGCATATGATCAACAGAGTTTAGAGTGCCCTATGGCATCAGTACAACTGACCGTCGGTGGTACCCAAGGACTGTGCAGCATATGTTCTGCTTGTTTGAAATGGGTTCCCTGACATGCTGGAGGCTTTTTCCCTGTCTCCAAGCTCCATATAATAATGTAAGAAGGAAGCAAAGAAAAGACAAATAGGTCTATAACTGTTGATGCAATTCTCCACCAAAAGTTTTATTGAGAATTCATGGGAACTGATGTGCAGCTCTGTTTGTACTGACAGTGCATTGGAGGAGATTGGTGGTAAGAACTTTCTGAAGAAACGAGACCATCGACTTCCAAAGTCATATCGATATTGTATTGCTTAGTACATTGGAGGGGCGCATTGAGCAATGCTACTGTAGTACCTATGTAAGCATGTATGTCCAGGTGGGGGTACCTTTTTACTCTTTAAAAAGAAGTCAGATGGGAGATGCGAATTGTGGGAGATTATAGCAGTCCCTCTGGACAAAATGAGAAAAAAAGGGATGGTCTTTCAAAAGAAATCTGGTGGAACCAGTTGTTTTTACAAGCTGACCACGACCTATGGTGGCAACACTGAGAACGGCGTGCAAGTCTTCAAGAACTGGACCACACTCTGCTGGGAACTATGATGTATGGGTACAAGGGGCAACTGCCTGCTTACGATGGATCGGCGTAGATATACTGCAGGACACGTGATGTATAGTCCAGACTCGTCTAGCATAGCAGACTGATCCTCTCACTCAGCAGTTTATTAGCACGTTCAGTAACCCCATTTTGCTGTGGACATGCATGATTCTCGGCGAAAGCCTTGAATGTCTTGAATGCTTCAAATACATCAGACTTGTGCTTGATAGGCTGAACAAAGCGTATCGATATCTCGAATGACTAAGACTGGCTCGGTCTCACCATCCAAAAAGGCAGCGTTGTTGCCAGTGATAGAGGCGACAAAGAGGGGCTGACCTCCAGGTCGACTAAAAGACATGAAAGAGTGATTGATATTGACAACAAAGCCGAAGTGGCGAGTTAAATAAAGGACGGATAAGAGGTTATTTGTGAGGTCTGGGACATGTAGGACACGCGAAAACTCGACCGCTGTAGCCCTCTGACCATCAATGACAGGGTGGAACACCACAGACCCAACACCAGCTGAATAGACAACCAAGTTGTTGGCCAGAGTGATTGGCAAGCGAAGTGGGGTATAGTTGCGCAACCAATGGCGATGAGGAGTCATATGAGAAGTGGCACCGGAGTCTGCATTCCAACGATGATCAGAAAGGGGCGAGGACGATGAAGAGAGGGCAGAGGGATCACTGCAATGAACAGATGTGGTTCCAGCATGTTCACCAGTGACTGGAGTAGTTTGAGCGACATTCGCAGCGCTGGACTGAGCAATAGCAGGAGTAGTAGCAGTAGTGGAAGAGGTCTGAGCTTGATTGGCCCTCCTTCCCTTCGCCTTGGATGTCTTGTAGAACTTTTTGGCGCGCTCCAAGGCGAAGCACTTGCATTGGCAATGACCAGTCTTCTCGCAGAACGCGCAAGGCTTGCCTGCATCGCACAGACAAGATCCAGAGGTCGCAGAGAGAGAAGAAGAGGATCCCGAGACCTCTGCACGAAGACGACGATTGATCTCCTCTGTCTGGAATGCAGCCTTGACCTTATCCTTGTCCAAGTCGGTGAGAAGGGCGAGAGATGAGGTGAAATGGTGGTATTCAGGACCAAGCGCACGCATCATGGCCATACAAGTGAGCTCCTTGTCGAGAGCGTCCAGGGTAAAGGTACCAGAGCGAAGCTCTTGAATCCTGGCCATGCCCTGTTCGACTCTGGCAATAAGGGCAGTGAGGGACTCGTCTGGGAGCTTCCTGATGCTGAAGAACTCGTCGTAGGCTACAAAGCGAGTGCTGGCCTTCTGCTGGACATACAGCGCCTTGAGAGCATCCCAAGACTTGACAGGATCGTCCTGGGTCTCCCGGATATGAACTCGCTGGTCAGGAAGTATGTTGAGCATGATTTCGCCAGCTGCCCTGTCCTGTTTGACGTCCCAAGCATCTTGCTCTATGCCAGGAGCAGTGGGTCTCACCTGTTTGCCATCCACAAGGCGCCACAGGCCTTTAGAACGAAGAAGGGCCTTCATCTCGTCGCTCCAGGTGGTATAGTTGGTCTCATTGAGGGACTGAATGCGATGATTGTGAGTTTGTTCAGAGGACATGATGATGTGAGGGGTAAAGGCGATGAAAAGGGGTATTGGTGATACTCGGGAGATATAAGGCCATTGTTAGAAGGAGAAGTGGAATCACTCATATTAACACATCTTGCCTATCTTCTGGATGATCATCACCTCTGTAGGTTCTGGTCCTAACTGTTGGATCCAGGCAACTTGAAGAAAACTATTTATCTCATCTCAATTGTTAAAGGTGTTACAAATGCAGAACAAATCTTGAAGAAAACTTGACACCCGTAATGTCTGGTGTAGCAACAGGAGACTTGAGCATATTAACAAACTCATCTCATTTCTGAATGATGGGATTGTTCGATGTCAGGCTCATTTCTTTGCTTTTTAAAGCAGCAAGTTGAACCACCCACCAATACATCCACATCACAATCATTTGTACCACTTCAAGAAACCTTCATATGGCCACTGTCTTTATCCTCAAAACAACTTGCAGGAGATTGATGTTTTTCTGATATATAATTTTAGTATATGCTTGTACTAAAATTCAGAGATGTACCAGTAGCAGATAATCAACTGGTGCTTCCAGTCAAAAAAGTATGTGCTGAAAAAAAATAATTACCACATATTCAATAATAAAAATATTTGCTCTTACCTGAAATAGAAGGAGGTTTTAAATAATAGGATGGAGTGATTTTGAATTTCAGCTTCTTTGACCTGGACTTTGCTGTAGGTCCAGCTCTCTAACTATCCAGCAGATCTACCAAGTGAAGAGAGGTGTTATCATCTTCATTTCTTTATCCATATTAGAACCTCCTAGCATTAATCTTCCCATTGTTTTTTACCAGTATAATCTAGTTTCTTAATTGGGACTCCATCCCAGTATGTGTCAGATTCTGCAAAACTTGAAAACCACAACTGATTCATATCAGAGCCAAGTCCAATTGCATCCACTGCATACCTATAGTCTTCTTCTTGAAGAGGTTGTGTCAGATTTCAGGTTGGATCGCCCAACCAGGTACCTTTCTTGATAGAAATAACTGCAATGTCCTTTATCTTTACAGAAATCATTAGTAAGTTTTAGTACAACTCATTAGTGACAAGTGAGTCACACTAATAGTGATTAGTAGTGATCAGTAACGAGATCATAGAAAAAGATGAAAACATGTAGGGTAGATAATCGAATGGTAATAATTTGAAGTTAGAAGGAGAAGTGGAATCACCCATATTAACACCTCTACCATTGCCAGTGGTTGCGCTTGATCCTCGATGTATCCCCACATTGACATATCAACCTTAGCTAAAACAAGCTCCCCCCCATCGATCATCCTCTCTGGCCTCCAGAGGTCCATCCCTTTAGTCACCCTTGCTGATCTCACCCACCCAATCAAAATTGAGAATATCTCTGGGTTTGTCCTCGACAGCATGATGTTTGCATCCTGCATGTTACTATAGGCATACCCATTCATGTGCAGGTCATGGATTGCCTTTATTTGCTAATTGGTTAGAGAGTGGACACCACCACCTTGAGTTGTCCAAAGCACAAAGTATTCCTGTGGATCGAGTTTGTCCACCATGAACCAGCCCCCAAGCATTGTCTCAAAGCCAAGGAGTGCAGGCACACATCTCCATGATGCGCAAAGCTCGTGGACCTCCTTTGAATATTGACAGACAAACTTGATGCAAATATCATGTTTCCTGGCTGGAATAACACCAAAAAAGAGGAGCTTATGTTGAAAATGCTGAATCATATACTCAAATTCCACCTTCCAAGTCTCTTCATGCAGAGTCGTGAACTGGATAAGATATGGAAACAGTTGGTATTAATGTAGCGAAAGCAGAAAGACACCTCGATAGAATTCTTCCAGGGCAAATATTGCTTTCTTCATTGCACCCAAGTGTCGAGCTACCAGGGCTTGACCCATATATAGGTATCTGTTGGATGGTAATGCATAGGTGGTGTAGAGAATATTTGGACCATGGGATGTACAGTGGCTCAAAAAAGTGTCCCAATATTGGGTCATTTTGGATAGTGTTGTATTTTGTAAAATAACTACAACAAATAAAGACAAAAATTGCAGGGTCACTGATAGCCCTTACATCATTATTGCTCCCTAAGTCATGTGACCAGGTTGCCATGGTGTTGAGATATGATGATTGTAAAATGTCATGTCATTGGGATACTTTTTTGACCCTTATGCCATCTGCATAGAGTGCCATGAAATTTTGCATGAAAATTATAAAATCACCACTTTAGTAATTTTTTGTAGGCCTCATGGCAAAGAGACCCATTTATAAAGTAAGAGGTGATCGGAATGCTTGGAAGAGTCAGAAGAGCTAAAAGGTGCCACCGAGTCTGGTTTCAAATGTGAACAACATTCCATGCACCTGTCCATGGATCTGGAAAGCATTACATACGATGAGTGCCATCATTCGATTAGATTTATCTATGCCACCATTGCGGATAAGATTGAAAACATCTTCAGATGGTTCTTCTAACTATTGCTTCATGTGTTTGAATGCCTTCCACCAACTGTAACAATTCCAGGCATTTGTGCAAACACATTGCAAGAGACTTTTTCTCATGACATGAGGGCAGTATACATAGGGTGATCAACTTCCTGGAATTGATTTCAGGTATGCATCTGGGCCAGATTCCAGCAGATACTAAGTGATAGAAACTGCAATTGGACAATCGAATCCATTCTATCCTAAAATTGGAAAGTCATATGCAGTGACTACTGGATTCAGATTAGAAACTGGCCATGCAAACAAGGCAGAAATCCGTCTCCAATATAAGAGGCCATTCCAGTCACTCCACCCAGCATCAAAATACAATCCAGGAATTGGAGGATTAGGGTTTCGACCAAAAACCCATACTTGGTTAGATAAATAGTCGAAGCAAACTGTGAAATAATGCTGGTGTCTACAAATGATAAACACCACAGGTTTTAAAGGTGGTGGGACCTTTGGATCATAAAAGATACCAGAATTTGATCGGAATCGTGTTATCTCTTCCAGTTCTGGAGGTGAGGTTGAGGAAGTCATGAAGAGATCGATAAAATGATACTTGGAGTCCTTTATGATGATATACCAGCTATTAAAAAGGAAAAGACTCATGATGCTCCCAGAGATTATTCATTCTAACAAGGTTTCATCAGTTAAACTAAAGTATTTTATCAACATAATTCTTACTGTATTGATCTCTTTGATAGCTGATCTAATTATTGAGGGGTTCCACATCTGCATCAGAGTGGTTATCGACTGTTGAATCTCTACCTGACTCAGTGCCTGTATAGTTATGGCCTGGAAGAATAGGTTCATCATTAGAAGGTTGATACTTAGAAGATTGATACTCATCTGAATCGTTGAGACTCTCATCTACCCTCTCCGCAGCGTCAATGATAGGCATTTTTGAAAGCATATCTAAATCAGGCTCACTCTCATCTTCTTGAATGATAGAGCATTTATCCCAAGAATATTTCTCCACACTTTCTGGAGGGTCAACTATATGCTCATTATCTGAATGAATTTAAAAATAAATATAAGGTGAAGTAGATCTTTATCTATTGATAGGAATGAAACTGCAGTTATTTTGTTTTTCCTGAGTTTAATATCTGGTTCTGAGGATGAATGTGCAGCAGAGATGTTTGGACTTTTTTCCTATAGAGGATGAATGCCCTGGAGAGTATGTCATAGAGGAGCAATGTAGCAAGTTAAAATGAAATGTCAAAAAAATGAATAGACCGGAATTATAATCAGAAAGAAAAGATACTGATGTGATCTGATCTTCGATAAGAGAGACATGTTGTAGTAGAGGGGTGGAGATGACTTTGATGAAGGGAAGTCCAATTAAGTTAAGGGAGCAATGAATAAGATAGAGAGAATGAATTAACTATAAATTTCTTCAGAAAGAAAAGATATTAAAGTAATACAATCTTTTTCAAAAAGAAAATCTTGCTCCTATATTTCCGAAGATGAACTTCCTATTTCTAGTAATGTTCCATTTGAAATGTATCAATCTATTGTAAAGAATAAAGCTCAACTCATAATTTTACCTAATAAATGAGAAGACAGGAATGAAACTGCAGTCTCATTCTATCTGCGAAGAAAGTCCATGGATGGGACTCTATGTGGTAACTGGACAGAAAATCCTATATGCTTGTCCATTAAGATTTCAAAAGATCCAACCCATTTTTGTGTGAACTTCACTTAAGTATAAGGTAGCTGTAGATGATCTGTAGACAACCAGACAGAATCCCCAATGGCATATTCTAGTACAACTGAGCATTTATTTTCAGCTTGCACTTTCATCTTTTCTGCATTTGCTTTGAGTGATTGCTCAATCTCAGTATGTGCTTCTTCTATTTGACATATAAATCATCCAGCAGTCAAGGATGTTTTAGGGATTTCAAATCTCATTCGAGGCATATAATTACATGTGATGGAAAAGGGTATGCCACCAGTAACATGAGTGACTGTGTTGTTGTGTGCAAATTCTGCCAGTTTAATTAATATAGTCTAGCCAAGACTCCTGATCTTTGGACACATAACATCTTAAATATTGTGCCAAATCGTGATTAACATGCTTGGTTAGTCCAACTGTTTGCAGATGATAGGCCATCAACAATTTTTGTTCAATTTTTAATAGTTTACATAGTTCTACTATGAAAGCTGAGGAAAACTGCAGTCCTTGGTCTGAGATGATGCTTTTGGGTAGGCACATGATCTCTAAATAAAACTGCAAGTTCCTTGGAATTAATGGTTTTTGCACACAGTACAAATATGACTTCTTTTGAGAACTGATCCATCACAACACATATGGAATCTAGTCTATGTACAATGAGAAATCCTGATATGAAGTCCATGGAGATGTCCTGCCAGAGGCACTGAGGAATAGAAAGAGGGTGTAATTTTCCAGTTGGTGAATGAGAGGTTGATTTTGATTGTGCATATATTTGACAGTGATCCATATAGTCATTTACTTTTTTTTTCATTTCTGGCCAGAAGAAATGTTGTGCAATTTATTAAATATATTCTCTGTTGTCCTGCATGTCTAGCAATGGGAGAATCATGGCATAGAGTTAAGAGTTTTATTCTCAGTCCTGGAGGTACAAACACTTAGTTGTTGTCATTAATAAATACAGACTGTGTTAAGCTCCTAAAGTTTAGGAGCTTCAGTGTTAGGAGCTTTTGGAACGCTTGGACCACCTCAGGATGACTCTGGAGTCCACTGTAAGTAACTATATTCGAGTATACAAAGAAACAAAGAGTCTACTGACCTTGGAGTCCACTGTAAGTAACTGAGAAGTGAAAAAGTGGGCTCCAGGAATAAAGTAGCTAATGTGGCAAATAATAGACAACAACTAAAAAGTCACATCGGAAATAGCCGAGCTTACATAAGCATGACTGACGTGTGACAGTACTAGTGACAATCAGTCACAAGTGGTAGTGTGTGACTCATTAGTGACAAGTGAGTCACATTAATGATGATCAGTAGTGATTAGTAGTAAGTGTTAATATGGGTGATTCCACTTCTCCTTCTAACTTCTAATTATTACCATTCGATTCTACAGGGTCGCTTTGCCTACCCTACAAGTTTTCATCTTTTTCTATGGTCTTGCTACTCATCACTACTGATCACCATTAGTATGACTCACTTGTCACTAATGAGTCACACACTAGCATTTGTGACAGATTGTCACTAGTACTGTCACACGTCAGTCACGCTTATGTAAGCTCGGCTATTTCCGATGTGGCTTTCTAGTTGTTGTCTATTATTTGCCACATTAGGTACTTCATCCCTGGAGCCCACTTTTTCGCTTCTCAGTTACTTACAGTGGACTCCAGGTCAGTAGACTCTTTGTTTCTTTGTATACTCGAATATAGTTACTTACAGTGGACTCCAGAGTCGTCCTGAGGTGGTCCAAGCGTTCCAAAAGCTCCTAACACTTGAAGCCCCTAAACTTTAGGAGCTCAACAGTAAGGCCATAGAAAAAGATGAAAACTTGTAGAGTAGGCAAAGTGACCCTGTAGAATCGAATGGTAATAATTAGAAGTTAGAAGGAGAAGTGGAATCACCCATATTAACAGACTGCTACTCATCGAACCAGCAAGTGACAGAAGATGGGATTTTTAGATATTTTTTGTAGCTGTTCCAAGAATAGTACTAGAATTCAGATGTATATCATTAATAATAACCTATGGTGGTAATACCATTATATTGACATAGTTAAATTCTTATAGTAGAGCATGCCATTAAGCTTGGTGTAGTGACAAGGTTTGTGGTTTTTTCCAGTATTCAAGATTTTTATGGTCAGTTCAGATTGGATGTCTAATCAAATAATGTCACTATTTGTTCAAAGCATAGATGATGTTATGATTCACCCCTCTTTTTCCTTGATCATCTCCATTCTTTGTCACAATATATTACTTAACTATACACAGCCTTAAAGGTCTTTTAACCAGTTTCATGGCTGTGCATATCTCTTATCTTTCACTTTTGACTTGAACATTCCATATACTTCTATCATACACAGCTTCCTGACTCATTTCATACTACATATATATGACTTGTTTCCCTTATCTTTCATTTTCCCTTTTTGGTTTTCTCTCTTATTGCACTAGTGTATAGCCTGGTTCATGTGCAAAGACTCATACATATAAATAGAGGTGTAGCACAAGCCATGTACTCCAGCTTGAGCCTACTTGAGATAGCAATCTATTGCATCTTTAACCCTCTTGCTCCTCTTTGCTCTCCCTAAGAACCCTCTTGGCCCTGCAACGTCTTTACTCGAGGATCTTCTGCCATTGTCTTTGTCATTACTATATACTTGCAAAGGCAGAGTAGTGATCCATTGCCTTGTATTGTGCTTGAATCCAAACTTATGCCCCTTGTCTTTATCTTGTAGCTTTAGATTGCACTTCGAGTCTATAGCTGATGCTACACATACCTATCTTAACAAAAGGCTCAAGCTCTTCAAATGCAACTACCCTTGCTGTAGCTTGCAGCCATTTTGGCTTCTCTATCACCTCTGAAGTGATGTCTCCACCTACTCCTACCATCTATTGCAACCTTCTCATTTTGAAGATCCACCTTACCCTCCAGCCTTAGTTTAGAAAGTCTCACAGCACCATCATCACTACTAAGCCCTAACCTCCTAACCACCATGACTTCAAAATCCACTGAGCTCTGCCTCACCCAACCCATGTCCTTCTCAGGAAAACAACGTGATGTTATGCCTTGGCTTTACTCCATATAATGATACCTTGCTGTGAATGTCGATGTCTATGCCACCAATAAAAAGAAAATTAGGTTCACTTCACCTTCTCCTTTATGAACGATGGAAATGCCCTTACCTGGGCAGACACTTTCACTACCGAAAGCATAAGAAGATTAATCATAACTTTAGGCTTCTAGAATGAGTTTATTAAGAAATTCAAAGCACACTTCGAAAGCCCCAACACTACCACCAACACCCTGACTTAGTTAGCCACTTACTGTGTTAATGAACAGCGCACATTTCATCCCCTCTTACTCTAACATCACTTGCTTCCTCATTGACCTGACAAAGAATACCGTGGCCTGGCTTTGGACACTCCAATGCCAGAAATCCTTTGATAAGCTCAAGCTCTTTCTTTCTTATCCCATCCTCTGCCTCCCAGACCTCTCTTAACCATTTACTGTGGCCACTGGCTATTATTTTACAGACTGACTCCAATAGGGACTAGCATCCCTATTCATACCTTTTACAGTTATTCTTCTCTACAGAGTGGAACTACAACATCTTTGACTAAGAACTCCTTACCATCATTTATGCTCTTAAGTCTTGGCTCTACTACCTTCGTGGTTCTCTGTTCCCTGTCTAGGTCTTTACTAATCACAAGAATCTGATATACTTCCATCAGCCTCAGAATTTCAACTACTAATAAGTGCATTAGCTCCTTGATCTTGCAGATTTCAATCTCAAGATGACCCATATCCCTGGTTCATTACTCTCTGGCCCTGATGCCCGCTCCTGCCACCCTAACCACCTTTCCTCTAAGTCAGATGACTAAGTTATCATCCTCCTTCCTAAAACCCTCTTTATCTATGTCATAGACTCCATCTTCACTATGGTCATTCACAAACACTCAGCTACTGACAAACTTGTCACCCACCTTTGTACCAACCTCAAAGACCCTGTTATCACTCCAAACCTCCACAACCATCTCTCTGATTGGCAATTCAAGGAGAACCTGCTCTGCTACCATAATCACATTTATATCTCTGAGCTCGACCATCTTATTATAAGGTCATCTCTTGCACCTATGACCACTTTTCTGCTGGTCATCCCAGCTATCTTAAAACCTGCCAACTCATGACCCATGACTTCTGGTGGCCTGGCCTTGCCACTCAGGTCCACTGCTATGTCGAGGGCTACCACTACACCCTCTGCTAGCAGAACAAAGCCAACCAACACCCATCCCACAGTTCCTCCACTGTTTCTGATCAAATCCCTCACCTCACCTCCCTTTCAATAGGTCTTATGTGACCTTATCACTGATCTTCCCTTGTTCAATGGCTTTGACAGCCTGTTGGTCATGGTTGACCACAGGCTTACTAAGAGGGTAATTTTATTTCCTACCAAGAAACACATCACTGCTGAGGGCATAGCAACCTTTTTTTTCCATAAAATCTATTGTTACTAGGGCCTCTATGATAAAATCATCTCTGATCAAGGTCTACAATTTACATCCACCTGCATCCAAGAGCTCAAAAGACTCTTGAAATATAACCTCTCCCTGTCCACTGCATACCTCCCTCAGACTGATGGAGAGACTGAATGTGTCAACCAAGAGATTAAAATGTATCTCCAGATCTTCTGCAGAAATAACCCAACTGCATGGGCTGATCACATCACCCATGCAGAATTCACACACAAACCATCACCTCCACTTCATCACCAGCAAATTGCCATTCTACCTCCTTATATATGGCTTTGAACCTTGTGCTCTCCCCACTGTCCTTGCAGAAACTTCACTCCTGGCCCTAGAAGACTGTCTTAAGACCCTGTCCACAGCAAGAGATGAAGCCCTTGCAGTACATGAACTCACATGCCAGGTTATGACATCCCGAATATGCCACACATTCACTTCCTTCACCAAAGGAGATAAAGTCTGGCTAGAAGCCAAAAACATTAACTGCCACATCATAAACCCCAAGTTCACACCTAAAAGAGAAGGGCCCATTGTTATCACTAATGCTCTATCCCCCTTGACCTACAAACTCTAACTTCCTATGACATAAAAGATACACTCTGTGTTTTATGCTTTCTTCTTATCACCCTATCATGAAACAGCATCCATGGACCAAACTTCCTGACTCCACCTTTGGAGCTTATAGAAGATAAAGAAGAGTATGAGATAGAGAAGGTTCTATGCCACAGAGAAATAACCCACTTCCACATGTTTCTGATCCGATAGAAAGAGTACATAACTGAAGAAGATTTCTGGGTCCTAAAATGGAATTTAAAAAAAAAACAAAGTCTGCTCTTTAGAAATATAAAAGCCTTCACCCAAAGGCCTTTCCTCCTCTAAAGCAATAAGCTTCCTTTCTTCACCATCTCCTTCACTTGTCTCACCTCCTTGCCTCTTCACTCTTGTTTTACTATATCTAATGTCTCTGCTGATTTTATCTTGTCTCTCTTCTTGACCTTCTCATTGCCTCTTTCTCTATCTCCAATGGAGAGTAGCCTGGCTTGGAGCCATTATCCCTGCCCTTTGGCAGTGGCTGACTCTTCAACTCCTCTGAATGATCTTCTGATGGCAGGAGACAGTACACCTCCTAGCCCTAATGCTCTATATACCATCCCCGTCCTCGAGTTATCCATCAATACTCCAGTCTCCATTATCTCAGTAGATATCCTCCTTTACACTCACACACTTTGCTCCTCTGACCCCACTGATGATGAGTGCAGCATACTTCATAAGTTCCTTACCGACCTCTACATGTTTTAGGGTATTTCTGCCTTCACTGACCTCTCATCCCTGTTTTTCCTCCTCTTTATGGTCTAGCTCCAGTTGAAGCACCTCCCTCACCTATTCTCCACCCTCATTAATAATGACCATCATGGAACTTCCCTGATTGAAGCCTTCATCAGAGCAATCCACAACAGAGCACTCAAACTTGTCTATAACATAGCCTATTAACTTGAGTATCTAGAGTTCATACAGGATATGGATAGGTACCTGTGCAAGACCATATCAGTAATGATTCCCATATAAATTACCATCATCACCTATGTCACTCAATTCTCCTCTCCATCTATCTCTGAGATTATCTGCAACTCTGTCCCCACAGCTAATAACACATCCAGCACCTCATTCTTCCCTCTTGATCCAATGGAAGCCCTTGCTATAGATGCCCTCCAAGCCTACTTTAACCAAATTCAAGAAGTCACTATCCAATGTCTCATTTTATAAGGGGATCTCCTCTGCCCTAGTGACTATATCTGCTACTGGGACTCCTGCTTCATATGTCACAGGCTCAGACATATTCATATTCATTGCCCACACTATACTTGTCTCTTCTGCCATTAATGCTCCCCTGGTTACACCCAAGCTGGGTGTCCCTACTGCCACCATTACCCTCTATCTGAGTCTAGGTCTTCCTCCTTCTCTGCCTCTTCCTAGAGTTCTCACCACTTTCAGGGATCCTTTCAGCTCCACTTCTTCCATACTTCTACCCACTCTCAGTGCTCTGAGTATGCACTTCCAGTCCCTCCACCTTAACCTCCACCTGATAACCTCAGATGACAACTTCCACTTTGACTTTGTTAGTAAGAGTAATATATGTGGATTTTTAGTCAGATCTTGCAGAGGCTTATAAAGTCTCACTAGGGTTTCGACCCTACTGAAGGAGTAATGTTATAATTCACCCCTCTTTTTCCTTGATCATCTCCATTCTTCATCATAATGTATTACTTAACCATACATAGCCTTTCTCTTAACCAGTTTCACAGCTGTGTATATCTCTTATCTTTTGCTTTTAACTTGAACATCCTATGAAGTTCCATGTACTTCTATCATACACAGCTTTCTGACTCATTTCATGCTGTGTATGACTTGTTTTCCTTACCTTCCATTTTCTCTTTTTGGTTTTCTCTCTTATCACACTAGTGTATAGCTTGGTTCATGTGCAAAGACTCATAAGCATGATGACACAAGGAGGAGGAGGAGGACATGACACAGCAGCACTACCACCACCCAGCACTACCATCACAGCAATGATGACTAATGTGATATAGCATGGCAATGCATTGACTGACACAGTGGTGTACCATAATACATTGATGCAACACGATAGCACCACCACCACCCCCACCATTATCATCATTATCATAGTGATGATGATGACAAATGCAACAGCACTACCACCACCACCCACCACCACCACTACAACCATGGCAACAGTAATGATGTACAATGGGGCAGGAACATAAGGAGGATGAGGATGTGATGTGATGACAATGATGAGTATGCCTTGCCTCATCATCATCCACACCATCCTGACTCTCCATCCAGCATGATGGCATGATGATGACATGATGCCAACTGGCAACACAGACAATGATGACAATATGAGGAGGACAGGGATGGAGGCATGATGAGGATGAGGACAGGGGATGCAAGGCATACCATGATGTATGACACATGACATGACAATGGGGATGGGGATGTGAGGAGGATGTGGATGGAAGACGTGAGGCATACACTGCATATCATGATGACAGGACATGTCGGGGCAGCACAATGGCATGCCACAATGTGACTACATATATGCGCAATCTGACAATGCAACATGACATAGCACCACTAACCCACAGGTGTAGGTACCTGCGGGTACATCATAGATACAGACAATTACACAAAGCTGATCCGTACCCTTTCCCATGTGATACCCATACCCATGACCCATGCAGGTATGCTGGACTCATGCAAAGATCAGAAAAACTTTCAAGTTACAATTAATTTAGATAATTCCATAACAAATGAAATATAGCAATAGAGGGTTTTGTTTCTTGATATTCATAGTTACATATATTTAGTAATATTAAATAAATACAACTAATAGCTCAAATGTGAATATTCACTGTGCATATAATGTCTCCCAGGGATTATCTACCATTATCTATCATTATAATCTCTTCAAAATTTTCCTGATGAAATCCTATGCATGGGTGTGGCTGTGGGTATGGGTGTATCACAATAAGACCCATACCCACACCCGACGTGGGTAAGGGTACTATACCCATGCAGGTTACTCTTACCCATGATATTGCCTACTCGAGAATCTTCTGCCATCGTCTTTGCCATCACTATATACTTGCCTAGGCAGAGTAGTGGTCAGTTGCCTTGCATTGTGCTTGGAACCTATGTCTCTTATCTTTGTCTTGCAGCTTTAGGTTGTACTTCAAGTCTATGGCTGATGCTACTCACATCTGTTATAATAGATGACTGCTGCCATTTCTTCATCATAAATAGGGTAGTTTCTCTTCATAGAGTTGAAGAAATGTAAAATAAAAATATATGGTCTCCAGAGACTATATTCTCCATGAACTGAGAGCACTGCTCCTGTTGTGATGTCCTCTTTGCTGCTGTCTGAGTATGCAAGTAGAGATGCAGTTATAAATTTTTCTTTTAAAGTAGTATATGTGTTCTCTTGATTAGGACCCAGGTCCATGATACATCCATTTTGGTTAACTCAGTTAACAGTTTGGACATATATGCAAAGTTTTTCATGATGCAGTGATAATAATTACAAAGTTCTAGGAATGATTGCACTTGTTTAACTGATTGTGGTTATAACTATTCTGCAATAGCATCAGTTTTCAATTTTTGCATATCTACCCCATCTTTATATATGATCACACTCAGATAGTCAACAGAGGATTTAAAAAAGAAACATTTCAAAGGTTTGTAATAAAGATCATTATCCCATAAGATTTGCAAGACCTTGTGAACTTTCTTAGCATGCTGAGCATGAGACAACTCAGTTGTGAAAACAATTAAATCATCTAAATAAGTGCCAGTATTATTATAGCACTTATGGAATAAATCATCCATCATCATCTGAGATATAGCAGGCACATTTTTATAATCAAAATACATAACAAGGGGCTCAAAAGATCTGAATGGAGTGACAAAAGCACCTTTCTATTCATTGCCCTCTTTCATACAAATGTTTGTATACCCCAATGAAGATCTAGTGTGGTAAACATATTAGCACTATAATGCCTATCAACCAGTTGATCTATGTATGGAAGCAGATATGCATTGGTGATGGTACCCTCATTTAAATCTTGGTAATCCATAACAAGATACTTTTTTCCATCTTTTTTTGGAATAAAGAATACTGGCATCATTTGAGGCAATTTAGAAGGATGAATGTATCCTTTTACCAGCTCAGCATCAAGAAAGGTATGGATCTCAGATAATTTAGTCTGAGACATAGGAGTAACTTTACCTTTTTTAGGGATGAAATCTGGTTGCAAGTTGATTGCATGATCTCAAGGTTTTTGCAAAGGCATTTGAGTTGACTTTTGTTCTAAGAACACATCTAGGTAATTATAAAGCTTAGCTGGAAGTTCTTTTTTCAATGTTTCTTGTTCCATCAAGGACAAAGTATGCAAGGATGATAAATTAGATGCTTATTGATTATAAATATCACTATATCTATCAAAAGCTAATAAATTTTTCTTCCAATCTATGGAGGGATTATGCTGTGCCAAGAACTTGTAACCTAAAAAGACTGCATTTGTGGCTAGATTGGAAACATATAGATGCAAAGGAAATGAATGTGCTATATTATTTCCATTAGCTATGTGTGCAATAATGTTATAGTAATAACTGATTCCTTTATCAATATTAGCTGATCCATTAGCATTGTGGACTTCTATCAGTCTGTCAAGTTGTTGACATGTAATGGCATTCACTATAACAAATCCTTGGTCAATGAAACAATATGTGACACCACTGTCAACTAAAGCAGATACTTAGACTAAAGATCAGTCAACCTTCTGTAGTTTTAACTCCACTTCTAGAGTGTTGGTTTAGAGATGACGTATCTTATATGGCATCATATTAATGTACTGAGGGATTTCATAATTTGTTTTTTCTTTTATTTTGGTGAAATTAGGCACCCAATGTTTTTCTTCTGGAGTTGAGCTCAATTGAGACTTCATGGTAGAATACTCATCTGGTAGACTACCACATTGAGATGACAATGTATGCACAGGAAATGGTTTAGGCTGGTATATTTCATCTTCAGCCATCTTTGCAAGTCCTTACATATCAAACACAAAATAGTCATAGGATGTATACATTGATAAATTATTAACAACTGGTTCCAACTCTTTCTAGTCATCTTCTTGTATGGTATCCCAGTTCTGGCAGTGGGCAGACATCACACCTGTCAGATCTGGGTGTTCAGGAATACCTTCTACTATATGATACAAAAAATCAAAAATATCTGAAACAAGTATGTAATCTGAAATACTATTTTTTAGATTATCTAATTTTTTGTGTCTCTAATCTAGGGAGATCAATCTTGGTCATAGAATTTGGACTAAGCTTTGTGCTGGAATACTATTCAAACTGCAACTCCTGATGTCATAGTTTTTTTTTTCTTCAGAAAAAAACATTTTTTAAATTTGCTAGCACTTCATGTTCTATTCCTTTTACAGAGTTTTATTCAGTTAAGCTTGTGACTTTAAAAAGATTTTCAATAATGTCCACTCCTTGAGTCCATATTCTTTTGCTTTTATGGCCTCCACTAGTCTTCCTCTATTAACTCCCTTCTCTCTACCTAAGATTCATTCAATGCACTTCACCAAACAAGAAGAAGTCTTTGAGATCTCTATATATAGGCCCTGTTAAACTGCATCTTAAAGACACACAAGACTAAGTGTGCCCCACATATTTCAGCTATGGGAAGTTGTGATACTTTATAAAGTTTTGTTCATATCCTACCATGTGTTACTGATGCTCAAAAGCTAGACATATTGGTAAAGACTTTCTAACCAAATGAGTGCACTTTAGACCAAAGACAAATATACACCAAGGATCTTTATATAGCAACATTACTACTATCTCCATGGCTGCTCCTGTAGTAAACTCCATCTTTTCTATTTCATTTTCTACTAGAGAATGCCTTCTCTGAAAATGTCACATATATCAAGACAAGTGCATCAAGGTTCTTAAGGCACAGGTCACCTTTCACCTTTCCTCTATCTTCAAGTATTAGTCCAAAAAGACTGAGTTATTAAAAACTACTGTATCAATAGCAAAGACAAAAGTTATCAAATGGTAATGCAAGAGGTGTCAGTAGTGTTGCCGGAGCTCCAGCTTTTCATCGGTTCTAAGCTATAGCTGGTGTCAGTTTGAGCCAAGTTACCAGAAGCCTAGCAATGGAAAAAGCCATGCACAGCCTTAGCCAATGTGGCTGACTTGATGGTGTGAGAACAATTGTGTAGCTGCTTGGGGCTGCATAAGGAGAAATGCACTTTGGGGAGGTAAGGTCTGCATCGGACCTTGGGGCTGTGCCAATAACTGTGCATGAGCCTCATATATAGCATGATTGCAGGAGTAGTGA